>WEDG01013830.1:0-16179 GCA_017591395.1 Schistocephalus solidus
AGTAATAGATACGTCAGATTAACTGCAAAGGTTTTTGAAGCTGGACATGATTCAAACAGCGCAATTAAAGAATAGTATGTTCTAGTTTACAAGAACGTTTTATTATTTTCCAGTTTTATACAATATGTCAAAAAAATATGTCAATATGTCAAGAAAAAAATACCACGCAACTGCTTCTCCATCATAAATCAGAAATTGGCCTATTTTATATAAATTGCTCACCTGATCACTTGATACATTCAATTTAACATTGTTTCCATGATACCGTTAAGTGGTGGCTAGATATGAGTTTGTCTTTATGTCGAATACTAAATGAAGATATGCCGGGAATATAATACTTGTGTTACTATTTTTTCGCACATAGAAGAAAAAAAATTAAATGAGAAACAAATCGCAGTATCAAGGCAGCTGGGATTGCAAACCCCGCAATCTGTTAAATATTTGTATGCTTGAAAACGTTGACGTAATATACATCAAACATACTTCAAAAGAATGAATGCTTATACAGAATATACCTTATAGCATAAGTGAGATTTATTTTTCTTATATTTCGATTCCCCATCTCTTTATGCTGCATCTTTCAAACTAGTGGATTATTATAAGCTGCTGCTTAAGCCTCCCAACTGGTAACTCATGCACCATGGATGGATGTTTGCGTACGCACAGTGCTTACTTTGCTTCAAAACTGTTTATCCATAAGCATGCTTTTTAGTCAAGATGCGGACAGAGAAGCCCTGTTCATTGGCTTGTACCGAGTTTATCTAAAACATTTGCTGGAATTTCCTGAAGCAAATCAAGGCGAAATAATAACAAATTATTTAAAAGTCTAATTCACTCGCACTTTCTCGACAGCCGTTTATCGTGCATGCATATAAGTATGTATCCAGGTGATTCGAAAACTGACTTATATGTTTAAAGAAGAAAAAGTAGGAAGACACTGATCTGCATGCAAGGTTTTTAACCGGTTACATAAAATTCCAAAATGCAGAATTGCATATCTTTGATTTTGCGCTTGCAAATGCAATTTTACTTAGTCTTCAAGAAGTTTAACGTTGAGGTGGGTGCGCATTGATATTGAGCATTGAGTGCGAGCAGAAAAACGGTTGGCCAATAGTCTCATAGATAATGCTCATAGCATTGCATCCCTAGGCGTCACTGCCGATAGATTTTCTATCTGAAACTTCCACACATATAGTTATGATAGAATTAAGAGCAAATTATATGTTGCATCATTATAAAAAACTTTTTGTCGGAAAATGCAGAATAGTCAGCAGAGCAAATCTTCAAAAATTAAGAATTCCGATATTCTCTGAAATGTCGATGCTATACTTACCATATTAAATGGAGAAGACTATTTTGTCAGAGGCAACATTGGAGCACGGAAAATTTATATCAGGTCTTTTGGGCTAACGTCAACCACGAAACAAGAAGAACGTTAATGCTGGCAGTCAAATTCTTATCTTAGGACCACTGCCCGGTGGAATTGATTTAAAATATAAACAAACACAAATACTGCGTTTTGGTATCACTGTCTCTCAGAGACTTGGGCCTAGGTGGTGGTATACGCATATTAATAAATAAAGAGGTAAATAGTTATAAAAAGTAACAGTGACAAGACGAGGGAATGCCACTCTTGAACATTAAGGCCGTGGCATCTGATAATGGAATGAAACATGCAATTAAGTGCTACAATCTGCATTTGCTGCATATTTTGATAGTGAGAATGGTGAGAATTATTCCGAACACGCAAAGAGTTTGATAAAAATGCATAAGGGTTTTTGTCAAAATATGCATTCCACGTGCCGCAATGATAATGCGGACAATAAAATATTATAACAGACAATGTAGATGTTGACAGAAAATTAAAAGATCACCTTTTGGCACCTAGCCAAGCCACCCTTTAAAACTACGCACAGGTAAAACAAGGATCGATTGACACAAGCACTTCTTCAGTTACAGAGTCGTTGGAGCGTCGAACGCTCTGCCCGCGTAAGTTGCTCTTTTCCACCACCGTGGACTCCTTTAAGCGCAAACTCGAAGCTTATCAAACCTTTAAGTTGAATTGCATTTTGTTATACTACTCGCAATACTTGAGTAGACATTTAAGTGTATGTTGTCGACTAACCGATGGGTGTTTGTTTTTCCATGTCATTATGGAACCGTCTTTTCAATTTTCATTTTATATCGATGTTCTCTTAACCATTTGTAACCAATCGGGATCGCAACACCGTTCGCATTTTTTTCCCTTCATAAAAATGTACTGAATATACTTTAGGCATGACACCCGTATTCTGAATAAGAGCTTCTGGCACATTTTCTTTACTTAAGAATCCGACTGTCTTGATGCTCATCCTTACCATTCAGACAAGGATTTCACTTTCACACAAAGGTTAAGCATTTAGCAAATGTTCACGATTCCTGGTGACTAAGTGTAGTATTCGGTTAATTTGGAGCTGAACCCCACTATTAGTATGATGTACAGTTAAGGAATTTTTCTTCGCAGAAAGTATAAAAACATTAAAATACTTGCGTTTCTTTTTTATTAAAATAAATGCTGGCTACTGATGCAACTAAGCACACATTTAGTAAGAATACGACTTTCTTACTGACACAAGAACTGTGACTTATAGGGTGAATGTTTTATGTAGAATGAACATTTTTCTAATTCACATCGTAAGCAAAGTTGAAAATTATTTTTTTACGTAATGGGGAATGCAATCAAGGTAAGACGTTTTGACAGAAAATGATGAACATTCTAGAGGTAAACGGACAGCACCATAAATTAATGGTGGCCACTTGACTAACTAGGTGCTCCAGTCTGAGCACTTAAGCAAAATCGGCGAGTAGTTGCCTTGGGTGGATTGATGAGCGTCGTTTAAAATAGACATGGACACAAAGTTCTCTGAGAATCTTAGATTGTGTACCAGGGGGCTACCCAGAACGTCCTGAATTGAGACCGGAGAGAAGATGGAGAAAATACAATACCCAGAAGATCAAGAAAAATGGAATATATTTTCCTCTTACAAAACAGGATTTAGCATTATCTTTGAGTCAAATATCATCTCATCGCAACAAAGAAACACACAAAATCTAAAACAATTAGAAAAAAAATTCATTTAATATAATTTACTGTACAAGACGTTATACAATACTGCCAAAATTAGTACTAGCTTAAAGCTCAAACACGCGTGTTTACAGATGTTTCTGCTGTTGAGTGATGCATCTACGAGGGGTTTGGTTACTCAGTGGGGGCCCCAAAGCGTTCTATATGTGGTTTCTGGGAGATGAACACAAGAGGATTATCAAATATTATGTGAACATATTATGTTCAAGGCATGGAGTTAAGTGACGGGTGCATCACTTTTTAGAGTCGAAGACAATCAACCACTGTGGAATAACCACGTTATGCCCATTGTAAAAAAGTGGTCCTTAAAAGTATTATGAATTGTATATGGCAAAGAGTTTTTAACATATTTCCGACAAATGTACTGTCTCAAATGTTCTTTGAAATTATGGGTCTGACCCTAGAAAGTCATGCACCGGACACTTTAAATTCATGTACTGCAAATAATAATGTCAACATTTATTTCACTGATCATTTAATGTATTCACTGGAATTGGAAGGTTGTGCTCCAATGGATGCCGGGAATAACTGATGAAATTCGATGCTCGACCGTCTTACTTGGTGACGTAAGATTGTGCTGCTTTTGAGAAAACGGCAGCTGTTTGTGTGGAAGAAGAGTGGGGCGTCGACCTCTCTGGGTTGACATGATCATGCTGAGAACCTGTAACTTCGATCAGTTATTTGTATTATCGCTGATTCCGACATTTGTGAACTCTTGGGAGTACGCTTTTCTTGTAATAAGAATGTTACTGGTGGTACTGTTGAGGAAAACGCTAGGTCTGCTATTTTTATGGCTTAATGTACGTTGATATATTTGCACTAGGGTGGCAATAGTAAAGTGCTGTATTATCTTTGCTTGTTAAGGTATTTGGTAATTTCCAGTAGGATTACAATCCACATGCGAAACACACCTAAAATCTTCACATATTCTCGGTGGTGAAGGTGGTAGCACTGAAAGGCACCCGCATTAAAGAATCTTCCTTCAGTTTTGTTATTTTATTCTTTTCGTGCAGGGACAGTTTTCTTGGCTTGTAAAACATTATAATAATTTTTTTATCAGGGCCGGCTTATAATTGAATTTCCCAGAGTTTTTTTGCCGGTCATGATTCTGTCTTTCTTTCTTCATTCAGTT
This sequence comes from Schistocephalus solidus, assembly GCA_017591395.1. Lineage (NCBI taxonomy): Eukaryota > Metazoa > Platyhelminthes > Cestoda > Diphyllobothriidea > Diphyllobothriidae > Schistocephalus > Schistocephalus solidus. The sequence goes on from WEDG01013830.1 coordinate 4,257, forward strand.
GCATACGAAATTGGCATCAAACATACAGCATTGTTGGTGTTACTGCTGTAAATATGTGAAAAAGCAGTTTTCGGCTATACTTTTCGTTATAACTCCAGTTTAGGAAGATGTGCACCATGTGCATTTTAAGGCCAGATAGCATCGTGGGGATAGCTCAAATGATACTTGTCAATAGCATTCGTCTCCAAACCTTTAATTTTCTCCAGGTTTGGATTTTACTTATCACAATATGGGGGAGAAAATATGCAAATCTGCTCTTATTTTATGTCATCGCCTGTCGCAAAACGTTTATTCCACGCCTACGCTTGGGAGGTACCTAGTCTTTTCTATTGCTCCTTTTCCAGCGGAAAAGTTGGCCATAAAACGAGGCACATGGAAAATAGGCTATTTGAACTTTTAAACCCATCTTGCCAAATAAAAATGAACTAAACGAATTTCGAATAATATATTTTTCCCCTTCTAGTCGATACTACTCATCGAGTCGAACCCAAGGAAGACTATCTAGTCGTTTATCAGTCAATTACTTTAAAGGCATACGCAAACGGGTGCTAGGTACAGCTAAGTCAGTGGCTATACGGCTACCAAACCTAGCGCTTTGCTGTCAGAAGAAGTTCATACAGGCTATCAATCTTCCTTGGACCAGGACTTAGGTGTTTATCACACGTTGCTCCCACCCCCTCTGGATATACCTACCATCCGCATACTTGACAGTGATGCTTCATTCTTTTATTCAATTCCTACCTACCTACTCGCCGATTTCACTTTACGGTCGCCGTGGGAAAGATGACTATAAACCATAAGACCCCAATAAACATTAGTAAGCCATCATTTTGTCATTTTCCATGTAATTATACAGGCTCGATGATGAATTACTGATGATATATGTTTACAAAATTGATTTTTAAGGTTAAACTTGGAAATATTCGTAGAAATGAAACTGTAACCTGTTTCATATAATAGTAAATAAGACGGACATTCTGAGTTACAACAAGTGTCTGTTCACAAATACAGTTTCATAAAGACCATTTTTTTATTGTTCGAGGTTTTGTTTATCAAAATTTAAACAGTCACATATCGCGTCTGCACAAAATTGTATTCCAATGACCACCGGTCACTTACCAACGTAACCTCCACCAATGAGGATGTCTGTGTTAGCATGTACTAAATGTTTCTACAAAAGTTAATGATTTGAAGTGATTGGTCAGTAGTCACTTCATATGCTGACATAGTAGATCTACAAAATTCGAGCTTTCTGTTTTAAATGTGGAATATGATTAAAAACGAAGAAAATACAGCCTCCTGCGCGTGTGTCTTAAATGAATACATTTTTATTATTAAGGCCAATGACCCAAATTAACACACTGTATTTTGTAGCCTCTTAAAAGTTATGAAATTATTTGTTAACTATGAACTAACTATTAGGGTCAAATGGAACTCACTCAATTTTTTGACGTTTGTCAAAAAGTTGCGCTTCTTTATCCTGTTTAATTATAAAATGACTTGGAAATATTTATCTCATTCAATAGCGTTTCTTTAAATGGTAACTCTCTGTGATTTTGCTAAGAATTGGCCCTGGAATTTCTGTATATTTTGAAGCACATTGCCATTTCAAAATGTTAAAATGGAATGGAACATTAACGTAGAAAACGCTCATTCAATGTACTCGCAGCATTTGATATCCCGTTAGCATATATTGACCACGTTCTCACACAATGAAAAACAATATTTACATCTTGGGTTCCTATATATCATGGCTATTGTTGATGTGTGCATTGGTTTTTTTAACAATGGCTAAAAAGTATGCGAATTCGCTCAATAAATATTGTTTTTATAAGTTATTTAGAAGTAAAACATTACCCAATGGAATAGCAAAATAGTAGTATTACACATAATTTTAAACCTTTCGCATATTAAACAGCTAGTAATTATATCAGCACCATCTTGATCAGCAATAAATGATTGAATCTAGCCGTCTTTGCTCCCGCGGGAACATCTCAGGCTTCATTTAATCGCAATCCAATAATTTTTTAAGCCTTGAAGTTATATCAGGTTATAAGCAGATCGTTACTTCGTTTGCAGATTAGAGGTATAAATAAGAGGCTGTTCATGACCACTTGACAGCATGACTGTGATTTTCTCTTTTTTGTGTAGAACATAAGATATCAGGTAGAATGATTGACACGCTTGCAGGAATAAGGAGAAACGTTTTTGATGGTTAGCAAATTTCTTAAAAAAAACATAATAATGCAGAATAATTGTATCTGAAATTGGTCAATTCACAACATCTGGTAGCAGACTTAAAGAGAGAATACTTTTTGATATTCTTCCCATGCGTTGACAAGAGAGCCATCACGTCCATGCAGAATTCAACTATTCAAAGCTGTGGTATCCACAAGAGTCTATGTAATGCATTAATTTTAATAACTGGCGGTTACCCATTGATCGAAAGCCGCCTTTTATACAAAATATGGCCTGATTGATGAACTCCAACAAGAAATTGTTTGCATATAAAAGATGAATATCCAATATTCGTTTGTGAAGCAGGGAATTAGACTGTGGTAGCCAGACACTTTATTTAATTATCCCGGAAAAACCTAGAAACGACATTGTTAATTTGCTTTGAGGGATTGATCAACAACTTCCTGTAATATTTTTATTTCGCTAATATATTTTGCAAAATGCCACATGCTCATGCGTGGGTGAATACAGGCATACGTATTCCCTTAATTTGGTCGATAACTATTGACAGATACAATCGAAATGTTGGAGTTTTTTTGACAAAAATACATAATGCTGTGTCAGTCATTATCGATATTGCCTGGGCTTTAGGTGGTCTTGTATTTTTTGTCCAATACAAAAGTACAAACAAGTTATCAGGTATGTCACGAAATCAATGTCCTTTATAAATCAATTAAATGATATATGTTCCACTATTTGTTTCCGGTGCTGAGGCTCGTACCGTTTTAAAAATGCTTAGTTAATTGATTTGGTATAGTGGTAATTTGTCTTAAAAGGTTTTCTACATACTTCTGATGATAAGTTAGTTTTTGTAGTTTCTACTATGCAACGTTTATTCCATATTCACATACATATCTGAGTGAAACACCAGTTTGGACGTTTGTTAATTTGTGACTGTACAATACAGAAAGCGCGCGCTATTACCGCTTGTCAAACTTCCCATTTCAACTCCAACATGCATCAAAGATTTCATTTATATTGCCACCACTCCCGAGCTTTTGGTGGGACAGGTTTTGTAAATTATAAAACGGATAATCACGAGCATATGGAAAACCACAGAACTTCTTATCCAAAGTAAATTAACTAAGTATTGTCCTTACAGGCCTTCTAATTTGCTCCTAACGTAATGTTACAGCTGACTCGCATAGATTGTTAGAACACACATAGAACGCGAACCGATTATATTTTTCGATCAGTACCTTAGCGCGAAACATAAACGACTTTGATTTTCAATGGGTTTTGCAAACATTGATTGTGAAACCTGGTAAGAGTTTGTTATTTAACTCTGGTTTACGATTCTATATTTAAATCGTTGTTTGTTTAAATGGCCTTAGTGTCAAGGATATTTCACAATTCCTTGCCACATATATTCAAATTCAAATCCTTGGTGTCAAAAGGCAGGAGATAATGCCTTTTAAATTCCTCATTAAATTAAAACCGCCTTACGACATTTTGAATAATATCCATCGACTTAAACTTGGTTGAGGGCTACCTTAGAGTAAAAGCAGTCCAATTTATGGTTTCACTATGCTTTCTGGACTTGTACACACCGTTCCTGTGCACAAAATCCCGTTTTAAGGTTAGACTTAAGATAAATAAAAAAGGACTCTGTGATCTGTGTCCAGCATCTGTTCGTGTGCGAGAAAAGTGCATCCGATTGAGCCCATGTAATTGAACCAAATAATACGACAGTTTTGGTACAGTGTACTGTGTACTACAAACGAATTTTTGATAAGCAGTCCGGTCTGTTCTATCTTATCTGTTGTCTTTTGGGCAAATATGAGACTTGAAGCAATTGCAAGATAGATTACATCAAAAGGTGTTCAGTGGGCAATTCAGGAATTCTAAACATCAAATCATATTGTGAAATCAAAAACAGTTTAATCACATCTTAAATGCTTGTTCACTGTGAGTAAAAGCCTGAAAAGCAGAGATCGATCAAAATATGTGATCTGGTTAAAAGGCACCTTTTTTTCCACCATTTTGCGTACAAACTTGAAACAACTTGTCTTAGATTGAGTCAAAGACCATTCGCTTATAATTATTATTCAGTTGTGTGAAACTCGATGGTAAAATATGATGCATATTTCTTCTTTTCAGAAATGGTTTGTTCGATTTCGAAAATAATAGGTAAAGCATTACGAATCTGTGTAGGTAGTGCATAATCTGAAACGAATATTTTTTTAATAAAGGCCATTAAATTTGAGAGTAACCCGGCTTCGCCAGGATATAAGAGGCCATTGTTTTCCTGTGTGATTGGCATGGCAATTTCGTATCATAAATATTCCCAGAGCAAAGAAGAAAATATTTCCTTTAACAAATAAACGTTGTGCTATAAATAGCAGATTCCATTGCAAAAATGAATGGAAAATGCTTTGTACTCAAAGTACTTATACTATGGACACAAAAGCCTAACTAGCTACCTACTGTTTTTTGATGACATTTTAGCGGCTTATGGCGTCTTTGTTTAAACTCTTTCTGCCTGTTCACCAGAACGAGTGTATCAGAAACTTAGGGCGAAATTTCAATGCATGGTTACTTGAAATCCTCGGCAATGTATGTACATTGGTTATTTCTTGCTTATTTCATTGATGAAGTGTAGTCCAATGTGAAATATCATCGCATTTCCTTTATGTGCATTTTTTTCTTTTACGGAAATTTTTCGGAGTGCGTTATATAATATTTGAAGGCGCCAGTCGTTTATACTCAAGGTCGGTAGATTGGTGCGTCCTCGAACCAGCCAACAATGGCTTAAAGAAATGAAACGACACATAAAAACCAACCTTAAACGAGTCGACACTATGAGACCATGAGGCTGTTGATCCGACTAATGCTTAAAGCGTTGGACTTTTCGAATTACTTTTTTGGTTTTCTATTTTTTTAGATATTGTATGCCACAAATTTTATCAGTATTTTAAATAAATGATGAACCTTCTAAGACTTTGGCTCAAAAAGAAGAAAAACCAAAGAAGAAAAAAAATGAAGCACAACATTCCAAAGTCTAAGGTCTGGCAGCTCCATCAAAAAACAAAAGAAGAAAAACATTCCTAAGTCTAAGGCCTGGCAGCTCCATCAGTTCTTTAACATTTCGTTTAGGTTTCAGCTTTAAGCGCTTAGAAAAAAGGAGAGCTGTTGGACTCTTCCTCGAATGGACAAATATGTTTATATGACACAGTTGCACAGACTATCACTTGGTAACTTTCACACTCGTTTATCCAAAAACGTAAGTGGAAGATTATTATTGCGGCTGATTTGTGCAATGAATCTATTTTAGTAATCAACTCAAATGTGAGATGGGCTTTTTAATGACTAAGCGCATTACGTTGAAGTCGGTATTTTTGGCATCGCAACTGTTCTAGAATTATATACGAGTATTGTTAAGAGAGGGAGTAGTGATAATTAGGTATCCTTTTCGCAACTTAAATGAACCTTTGGAGGAGCAACAGGAGACGCAATTAGCACATCATACTCACCCTGATCAATGCCATTTACGTTTCCCAAAGAAGCTCTTAAATCTGCATGGTCAAAATTAGTTGAGCAGTATTCAGTTGCCACTACTTTCATTGCATTTAAGGATTGGTAGGAAGCGTATTTTTTTAATACGTTTTAGAAAAAATATTAGGGAAAAGAGACATGATATTCATTGAAAGTTAAACATGAAAACGTAATTTTGTTCGTTTGAGTTTTTCTGATTCAGGGATGATTAAATTTGACTTTGGACAAAATTAACCCATAGCATGTGGATTTAAAAATAACTTATAAATGGGTGTGTTTAGTAGGTAAATCATAAGCTGCTAAGCTTTTCTGATTAGTATTGAAATTATTATACGACAGAGCATTTACTTCAGCTCCGAATTTTCCTGTAACTACACCGAATAATGGTGTCATAAGCGTCATGATAGAAATGCACAAAGGTGGAGCGCACTCGCATTTATTCGCATAACTGCTGCAGGTGCTTACAATAAATTCAATTTTTAAGGGGCCAAAAACATTGTTTTTGACAGAATAAGACTTATGGAATGAGCAAACAGATTGAAAACTGACCTGCACTAAAATAAAGGCCATCAGTGTTCGCAACAAATATTACCTTCGTAAGATGATTCTTCGCTTACTTAAATTTGTACCAAGGAAGAAATCAGTATGCTTATGAAAGTGCTAGGGAAGTATATTCACGAGTTCAAAGCACTAAATAAGTAAGTAATTTGTGTAGGTATATTGGACAGACTTACGAAGGCTGCTCGAAAATAAACTTTTTAAGTGCTTCAGTTGATTTGATCGACTTGACTTTCTTTGGACCCCAAATTTTTTTCCCGTAGAGAGCTGAAGTGTAATATACCCTAGCTTGTAATGTAACTGGCAAAGCTGCACAGAAAAGGCGATCCGTTTCGGCTCATCGGGTATGTGAAATTCTACTCCAGATTGAAATGGGCAAAATGCTCTTCCAACTTTATCACATATACATGACCGCTTATTTCAGTACGCTAGTAAAAGTTTTGACATAAGTTTTGGAGGAAGTTGTAGTGGAATCCAATTGCCTGCTAAGACCATAGCGATTTTTGACAATTCTCCCAAGAGGAAAGTTAATTTCTGTTTTATGTACCGAAAAATGTGGTCATAATGTTGACGGAACGCTTTGGTTTCATGCCACTCCGAGGAACCATACCAGTTACTTGACGTATTTGCATTAACATTCCGGTATGTTCAACGTCCAAGATTATTAAAATGGCACGAAAGTTTCCTAGGTAATGAACGCGGAATGTATGCTTGAACTGTGAGATTAAAGGTTCAAATTAAAATGCGAATAAAGTATGAATTAATTCAAATTTGCATTAAGAGAAATTAAACGGATACATTTAAGTTACTTACATTTTTTAATATTTGTTTTAACTGATTATTGAAAGGTATGTCTGTACCACTAGCCTTACATGTGAGTACAAATTACTGCCAATAAAAGCGAAAATGTAAATGGCTGGATGTATTTGAGAAGTGGGAGAAACGAACGTATGAACAAGAGCTTTTTTCGTCTGACGTTTCGGATTTGCACTCGAAACTGTCATCAGAGATATTATCAGATACTGGTGATTCGTTCACAGGCAGTTGCATTATTTTAAGTATGCGATGGCTATGCTACTGCAAGCCTACGGCAAATAACACCTCTCCCTTCAGCGATGATGACTGCGCTCTAGTGCGCTTATTGTTTGATGGCCAGCATGCGGGTCATTATCCGCTGAAATGTATTCACCCGTTGTGGAGATTGTCATGAGGGTTCTTTTGCCATTGAGCTCGCAGGGACTGGAGTTGGAAAACATGTTCATTTGAGCGCTACACGAGTCGCTGATTGCGCGGCCAAAACTGCGTTTTTACAGTAAAAATGCATTGCTAATATATTAGGGGCCTGTAAACCATGACTAAAGCAACCCACTGCACATACGATTATCACCTCGTGCGAAAATGTTACTTCATCAAACTTGAATAAATGCCCAGTTTTCGCCAAATGAGCTACGAATTGAGAATCAGCGTCATTTATTTTCATTACTTTCGCATATTTTGAATTTCGTTTTTGAAGCATTCTTCCAGTTTTTCCGCAGTTGTTATTTGCCCATGTAAATGGGTCCAATTTACCAGTCCGTACGCTAGAGTGTCCTTGAACCTTCCGATAGATTGGAGAGGAACATCCTCCCTGTGTACCTTAGGAGGTTTTATGACCTCCCTAGCTTTATAAGGAGGCTTCTCCTCCACAATTCATATTTGTTGTGGAAACTCAGTTTGGCCAAAGCAATCATCTACTCGAGGAGCGTACAGCTGAGCGCATTTTCCAAAGCCAGTATCGGCAGCCAGTGATGGCCGAGTAATCATCACGCCAACCTCCAACATGGGTGACGGCGGAAAACTGCCCACATGCCAGTCATCAAACAATTAGCGCACCAGACCGCAGTCATCATCGATGAAGAAGGAGAACAATTAATTGCCATAGGCATGTCGTGGCATAGCGACTGCATCCTGTAAAAACTGCAACTCCCTTTGTACGAATTGCCAATATCTGATACTGTCCCTGAAGATGCATTCGACTTGGAAGCTGACAATTCAGGTGAATATAGCTCTTGTCCCAGTGATTGCATTTACCTCTTTTGAGCATAGACTACTGTTTTACGATAAGAATAAACATAGGTAATGCCAGAACAGGATGTGTTTCGTATGATGTTTCTTAGTGTGTATTTTATTAACTTGCAGTCACGCTAATGAAATATAATGAAGTTATTGTGAGTTAAAAATATGCAAAGCCAAACAGCATGCTAACATTCTGTAGGAGATGGCAATATGAACAGCGAAATACTTCCTTTGTTTTCGGGCCATGGGCCACGTTCATGTAGGATTGATTTGGGCACGAGAATTAAAACATGTATCTGATATAAGCAAATACATGAGTTCCTTATAGGCTGCTTTAATACGGCCCTTGGTATTAACCAACAGTCAACGGGGGATACAGATGAGAGTGGTGTAATCCAAGGCTCGGTCCTCGGCCATACGATGTTCATTATATGATTCAACGACTGCGTCAATGTGCTGGATTGCGATAACACCATGGTTGCTGACGATATAAAGAGCTAAAACATCATCATAATGAAATCAACGGAGTATAGTTGCAGGCAAACTAAAAAAAGATTTCAGCAAGGATCAAATGACTGGCTTATGCCATTGAACATGAAAAGGTGTACCTTGAGGTGTAAGGGCAGAATAAGATCACCAATCAGCATGCTCAACCGTCCGAACAACATAAAACTGCAAGAAGTGGACGCCCATAATGATTTTGATATTTGGAGGACGAATTTGCGAAAACCGTCGCTCCACTGCTGAAATGTGCTTCAGTCTGCGATGACAGTTTTATAACTCGTCCAACGGGCGTGCCCTTGCTTCAATGAAAATTGTATCTCATAGGTATTTCGAACATTTATGCGGCCCTTACTGAAGTTTGCCCACCAAGTATTCAGAACCTGAGTTTCTAACAACAATCAACTCCTCAAAAACTTTCAACGGAGTTCAACCACACTCGTTCCTTCTCAGAGCTCACTATCCTACGAAAACCGATAAGGTAATCTCGAGTTATTTCCTTTGAGCTGCAGGCAGTTATGGGTGAAATTATACAAACCTTCGACAACCTATGCGATTTGGATTGCTGTCCAATACCGAGAGAATTTTTCAAGCTTGCAACCACAAATAGCGTACGAGGTCACACTCAAACTAAGTGTGACAGGTGCCAGGCTGGACATACGGAAGTCCTTCTCCAGCAGAGCGGTTGACGTTTGAAGTGACTTGCCAAATAATAATGACATGTCTGTATCTGTGGAAGCATTTAAACGGAAACTGGCTGAGTATATCAGTACAAAAAAATGATGCCTCGCAATCACTGTAATATTGGTGCCCCAACTGCCAACGTATGGCTATGTATACTACTACTTATTATTTTTAAGTAATATTGGTTTATCGCTTTTTTAAAATGTCAACCACTGCGCACATTCGTACTGACATTCATTATAAGGTCTGCGAAGCAGAGATCATTTTACTCTTAATGTAGGACAAAACGGATAATCGCCAAATACATGCATTAATCCCCCAAATTCAGAAGTGCTGTCAAAAGACGTACTTTATGTCCGACGGAATAATTATCAAGTAGACGAAAGACACCCCACCGAGTTCGCACAGTTCAGTAATCGTAGTTGAGGCGGTATTGCAATGGTTTGAGTCACTGAGTTTTTCGACAACACATACCAAAATTCTCACCTCCGTATGTGGATTATACCTTCATCTTTATTGAACTGGATACGATGCTGATAGGAAGGGGACTTTTCTACGTCGTCTTCCCGTACATTCCATTTAAGACGGAGGAGGATGGAAATAACCAGCTCATCTTTGTCGATGTCCTCGTTTGCCGTGAAGATTGTGGTGGCCTTTGCCGCGGAGAATTAACAACATTGATGCACTACTGATCTTCCACAACATCCACTTGATTAGTCACAAACGCACTGGTAGAGGGGCGCTTTGGGACGCATTATAGTGAAGACAAAACGGGTTTCATGTAGTGTTCATGTTGAAGGTGATCATTCTAAGCTATGATAGCAACCATCCTGCAGCCCATAAAAAAAACTGCCTTCGAACCCTTTTTCAGACGGACCTTTCGTTACTGAAGTAGCGATCAGCTACGCAAATAAGAACTCAATTACCTTTATCGGTTATTCCGACTCAATGGATACCCAGTCAGTTTTGTGAATAGTTCCCTCAGACACCAGAGGCAACCACAAACCATCACCTATAATGAAGAACCCGGACCACTTAAATTATACTACCTACCTTACATGCAGAGCATCTACGAAGCTATCGCCCGATAATTAAACAGGTTTGGCATCTCCATTGCGTACAAACTGACATCGTCTTTGAGAATAACACTATCCGCAGTAAACAACCCTATACTCAAAGAGCAGGAATCTAATGTCATCTTCCGCATTCCGTGTGCTAACTGCTCTTGCATTTATATTGGTCATACCAGCCGACGACTGGGGACGCGTATTACGGAACATAAACCAGCCAATCGTCGACGCGACCTTTTGTCATTAATCTTTGCGCACGCCCTTGAGTTCGACCATCACTTCAATTGGGAGGGAACCGAAGTTGTTGCAGTGGCTAACACCAAACAGGCGCGTGAATTCCCCGAAGCATAGCACTCTAGCATGACCAGCATGAACCGCCATGTCGAACTGGACTGTCAATACAAAGGCCTGCGTGCCCGGCTCACTGCATTGCGCCCACAACCTTACCAGAGCCGCTTATCTTTTCTGGACCATGTTGAATCTCACTGTCTAGCCACCACCTCCCCTGACATGGCAAACAACAGTTGAAACAATTAAAACCTGCAACATTGGTGCGATTACCTCTGTCCCAATCCTGCATCCACGACCATTACGTTTACCATCTACAGTCGCATTTAGTTGCCATCCCCCTTCGCCTCCGACACAGTGAGCACTTACAGCTCCCCCCCTAACAGGCCTCAATCAAATTATGTGCCTATTCCTCACAACCCAGCTGGTTGTCTGTCCTTGTCTGTCCTATAGCACAAATTGGCCATCTGAGCATTTATTTCACCTCGGTTCATTTCGTCTGACGACGGGTTGGTGTAACTAACTTAACAATTCCCGAGAACAACTCTATTTTCTGATGAGTTCCCTTTTTTCTTCACGATATCATCTCGGAATGCACACTTTCTTAGCTATATATATATATTGTTAAAGTGGAACCAACAAAGACAAGGAAGACCAGAATGGCCATTTCTGGCTTATTAGCCGTCATAAGCCAGTCATACCCTATCCCAAGTGTGGCACACCTGGGATTTGATTCTGCGACCATTGGTAATTGAGTCGAACGCTCTTCCATTGAGCAACGTGTTCAATTTTTGTCAGTTGCGATTGGATCTGGTCTCCAAGCTTTTCGTCAGACTACGGGCAGTTTACAGGAATAATTAATTTATTAACCGTGTTTAATAAAGTATTCTGAGGTTTGGGCGAAATCAGAACCAATACGCGTTAACAGTATTTGTCAGCCCGTCGTGATTAGTTCTGCGCGTTTGAATTTTTCTTTAACGATTTTGTATGTGGCATCCAAATCGATATGCCGGTTGATGTACGTCCATCTGTGC
>WEDG01013832.1:0-20852 GCA_017591395.1 Schistocephalus solidus
TCGGCTCCTCATTGGGTCCCCCAGCGTTATCTATGCGGTTTCTGGTATATGGACTCCAGAGAATAATCGGGTTAATAATTTCTGAAATTATTAAGTGCAGGACATGGATCAAAATTGTCTTTTCGGGCTTTGCATGCGTCATGACTGCGAAAAGTCGCGGTGTATCATCGCGTCTAGTATATATGCGCGTTTAAGCTCCTAACTATCGGTGTGGTAAAACAAAATACATTCACAAAAGTTTATTACAGCGTTTTTTGGTACAAAACGCCATAACGTTGCAAAACTTGATTTTTTAACTAAATATTTAATCATTTTGCCGTTAACAATGTAAGCTCTCAAACTTGCATTTACCTGATTTTTGTGAAAACAAAACAAAATTTTCCGTTCTCCGAAGGGATATATTCAAATTTTTTTCCGGCTTATTTTAATGTTCATGCATATTAATGCTCATAAAAACAAAACTTTTTGCTCTGTAGCTTGTAATAGCGTACGCAAATTCCTGAATGGCAAGTAACGTCTCATTTTGCCCCATTTAGCCCCGTTTTCCCTTGAATAAACTGATCGGAAGTGATCTCTTTATTATTTAGCAGCTTTTTCTTTATATTGTTAATACAACAAACAGAACTCACACCTAAACATGCCTGCCCGGCTACTACCTCAAATTCTGATATAGACATTTCATGAGTTAGGCAATCTACTATATATGTATATATGTATATATATATATATATATATATATATATATATATATATACAATAAAGCTCCATTTCCCATAGAACGTATTCAACTTCAACTTTATTTCTTGGGATGCCTTCTTTCCAATATATATATATATATATATATATATATATATATATATATATATACAATCAATGATTGTATCAGTCCATGCAATGAAATTCAAAGTTATTTAGCTGCCGTCTATGCGGACCTTCTTCAATAATATGCTTACTGAATGCATTGAACCGTTCACAGACGTACGCTAATAAAACAAACGGATCCTGGGAGGTGATTGTCTTCAATGATACTTCTAGCCTAACGTTCCTATCCAGCCGGGTGTTTATCCTCGGTGACGGCCGTGGTCTACCGAAGTCGTCACACTCCTATAATGGTCCCCTGGATCCTGAAACAAAATACTCGTAAGATCCTTCCATGTTTTGAAGGTTATCACTTCTCTCTTCTTCTGTAAACCTTCTGACGATGATGTCTTGCAATCCTCATACTGTGACATCGTCCGTGATGCTTGAATTTAAGCCTGGGCTAGTTAGCGTTGAGTCCTTGAGTCATAACACCTCACCGGCTAAGTAACAATCAAGCACACGGGTGAAGTTTCACTCCATGGCGAGCCAGGTATAAATTGTTGGAATACCTAAAAGGCGACGAGTTTATGGACCGAATCGTATTCGTGGTGATGTTTAGGCACTTTCTCGCTTCCATGATCAGAGTATTGTAGGTACTGCTCCTGGTGTCTTGAGTAAGTCCGTATTTTCCGCTTGCTTCGTATTATAGCCTTGCTGGGTACACGAACTTTGACTTGACCATTCGCTGCTGACCATCTTAGACCTCTCCGAGATGGATCGCCGGCGGGCAAGCATGAACATTTTCCATCTGGGACCGGACAATTTGTGTGTCAGGCACGTGACCTCCAGCTTCCCATCCTCTTTTCTGTGAGCGTGGGCTCTCGGTTCTGGGGCTCGTTTGCCATATTGGCTCTCTACGAACTGATCCGAACCTTGTACGAAGCGCCTTATAGGCAAGATGAAGATCCATAGCTCGGTTCAGTGTGCCAGTCATGGAAAACATTTCGAACACCAGTCTGGCTATCTTCTCATTCGTTCGGCCAATCGTACTCACCTTTTCGGTGGAGAAACGGTGGTTTAGCTGTTTCACAGTACATTCCCTAACTCATCAACCCTCATAGAGCTCACAAAAAATCCTTGTTACGCAAGATCAAACAATGTGGCATCCCAGGCATATTGGGGTCAAAAAATTAAGATTACGTTGTTAAGAAACACCAATTTGTTTACAAAAGCAGACAATTCCAAAAACGTGAAAACGCTGTGTTCATAATTACACTTTAGTTTTAAGTGTACAGGAAGCTTTTCCATGCAAAACACCTAAGAAATAAAGCAGCACAATTAGAATTACATTCGAAAATACTTCCTTGAGTGAATTTTGCAGATAACGGGTGATGTAGAGTATGGCTGCTCCCGAGCAGCCCAATTTTCGTTTATATGTTCCGACATGGGTTCACGAGCATTGACGGTTTCTTCGTCCGTTTATACATTGAGATACTGTTGACTAGCTCAAACAGCATTTTGCGTGATAGTAGGAACACGATATTTCATAAGCTCACATGCTGACGGGGCAGTTTGTGACTAATAAATTTACGTAGAATTTTCCCCGTTCTAAGATAACAAATTCAAAACAGAGTAGCCGAATATATACTAAGGTTCTTCGAAAAATGCCAAACCTCTGCCCGTTCCATTTCAATCCTCCGCACTCGTGCATAGTCAACTGCCGATCGAAATTGTCTGGACATCTTTTGCATATGACGAGACAGAAAACGTGACGACAGGTCAGGGGTTCTCATTTGTTTGCGGTCCCAAATATTGGTGCGGTAAAACAAACTACAGTCAAAAAGTTTATTACGGAATTTTATGACACAAAAATCGAAGATTTACAAAATTGAATTTTTAAAATTCAATACGCCCTTGATTTCTCGAAAAGAATGCGATTTCTTATACCTGCTTTTAACTGATTTTCGTAAAAGCAAATGAAATTTTTCTGGCGTATATTGATGCATGTTTACAGTTAACCGCGCAGGAACAAAAGGTTTTGATCCGTAGCTTTCAATAACTTAAGAAAATGCCTAGATATCCCGTAACATCGTATTTCGTCAAATTTTGACATGCTTTCTCTTCAGTAAACAGATCTGACGTGATCTCACCTTTAGTAAACAGATTTCTATGCTTCAGTTCAACAAACACACTTAATAACCTCAAATGTGTGTCCAATTACCACTTCATATTTCGATCTTGACATTTAATGAGTTAGACAGTCTACCTGAATTAACCATAGACCAAAGGAAGCTTGTCCTCGCGGTTGATTGCAAGTTGTTGTTCATGCAGCCTTGTGCTCAGGCGCTTGCCCGTTTCATCAACATACCCCGCATCACAACTTTGGCATCGAAGGCTGTAAAGAGGTGATGATTGTTATGTTTCTGGAAGCGGCTCTTTGGGCTTCATGACTTGCTGTCTGATTGTGCATTCTGGTTTACGAGCCACCTCGACCCTGATAAGTTCTATAATTCTTTCCGCACCTCTGAAACGTTCTTTTTGCGGGGTATAGTGAGCCAGAATTATGGATTTTTTCCGCTTAACCACTGAAAATGAAGCTTTGCGATTAAATTTTATAGCCGGAAAGACCTCATTTAGACTCTGGTGCAATTGCTTACCGTCATTAATCTTTATGATAACGAATGTGTGATCTACGTAGCGGAGCCATATCTTTGGTTTGAAACGTTCTAAGATACCTTCTTCTAGTCGCTGTAAGACTAGTTCGACAAGTAGCCCCGATATGAGGGAGTCCATTGGGGAGCCCTTAACTGGTTGATGGTATGTCATTGAACTGAAAATAGTTCTTAAGGCAGAGCTTAAGCATGTCTGAAACGTGCTTTTTTGGAATGATGATAGTATTTTCCTCTATGCGTCGCTCTATGCTATCAATGGCCAAGTCATACGGTATAGATGAAAACAGTGTCAGTGTCAGGACTTACTTGAAGTCCTTTAATTTTCTGTAGGAATGCCTGCATGTTTCTGATGCTATAGTGCTATCCATCACTGACGTGCTTTAAGTTCCTGTATAGCTATTTGGCAAGATTTTAAGTGGATGGTCCAAAAAGTGGCAATATGATCCTTAATGGTGCATCTGTTTTGTGCACCTTTGGAAGGCCATATGCATGTACAACACGGGGGTCACTGAGGGTCAAAAATCTAGAGTCCTCGGGGCTAATTAATTTCAATCTTTAGAGTTTGTTCACATTCGTAACAGCAGCGACCTGATTTTTCATTGGGCCCACATCAAGTGGGGTGTATGCTTCCCTGTCATCGAAGATCTAGTTTGCCTTGTTGACATAGTCGGTTTTATCCATGATAACAGTTGAAACACCTTTGTCAGCAGACACAATGACTATACATTCCTCTGTTTTCAGTTAATTCAATCCCATCGCTTCTTTGAAGAAAGCGTCTTACTACGTTTCAAACCAAAGATGTGGCTCCGCTATGTAGATCACACATTCGTTATCATAAAGATTTACGACGGTAAGCAATTGCACCAGAGTCTAAATTAGTCCTTCCCGGTTATAAAATTTAATCGCGAAGCTGCAACGAGAGATACGCTCCCATTCCTATATGTGTGTATACAAAGATACCGTGATGGTTTACTTGCAACAAGCGTTCACCGAAAGGACTCTACTGCGGAAATTGTGCCTAACTATGCAGGTAACCACCCTGCGGCCCAGAAGGAAGCTGCGTTTGCACTTTATTCCATCGGGCCTTCCGCTACTGCAGCAGTTATGACCTTCTTAGGCAAAAAATTTCGTATTTATATCAGTTCTTCCGGTCTGATGGATAGCCAACGAGCTTCGTGAAAAATTGTCTTCAACGCCAGAGAAACGCGCAGAACTTTGTTTCTAATTGAGATATAGTGCCACAGAAATTTTATTCCTTGCCTTACATGAAAGGTGTTTCCAAGCAATCTCTCGATAATTAATTCACTTTGGCATCTCTGTCGTCCACAAGCCTGCATCCTCCATACGCGCAACCCTGTGCCAAGTAAAGGACCCCCTTCCAAAAGAACAATTAAGCAATGTCGTTTACCGCATACTATGCACTGACTGCCCTTTTGTTTACGTTGGTCATACAGGCTGACGTCCTGGAACTTGCTAGCTGTTCGCCGACGTGACCCATCATCACTCGTGTTTGCGCACTCCCTTGAGTGCGACAACCGCTTCATATGAGACGGTACCGAAGTGATCGCCATGTCTAACATCAAGCAGGCACGAGAATTCCTCGAAGCTTGGCGCTCTAGCGTGACCAATATTTACCGCCACGTCGAGCTAGACGTTCATTAGGGAGGGTTATGTGCACGACTTACTAACGAACACCTGCGCCCTAGCGACGACTTTTAATCGTTTCGGCATTTCCAATCTCACTTTTCGCTCACCCCTAACTCACATCGTGAACCGCAATTGAAAGGTTCAACACCTCTAACCGACGCAGTGACCTCTACATCCAACCGGATCAACGACCGATGATCCAGCTGGCCGACAAAGACAAGGGAGACCGGAATGGCCATTTCTGACTTATTAGCCGTCATCAGCCAGTCATAACCAATCCCAAGTGTGGCACTCATGGGATTCGAACCCGCGACCTTTGGTATTTGAGTCGAACGCTCTACCATTGAGCCACGAGCTCGTTGTTTTGTCGGTTGTGATCGGGAATATGATGATAGTGTGGGGCTCACCGATCTGCTTAAGGATTATGTATGTTCCGTTGTGCCCTGGAGCTCAGACTAGAGCCCTCGCTGGCGGTCGCATAGCGACGTGTAGCATATTATGAAATGGATCCGACAAAGACAAGGGAGACCGGAATGGCCATTTCTGGCTTATTAGCCGTCATCAGCCAGTCATACCCAATCCCAAGTGTGGCACACCTTGTGTCGGTTCCATTGCAGACAGCTGTTTCACGGTCATTAGTGAGTGTTACGCACTTGTTTGGCTTGTTTATGTACCTCACTGCACAAGGCATATGATGTACTGATGATCGGTAATGACCGTGAAACAGCTGTCGGCGTCTTGCCTGTTGCACTCTTAGCAACATATTTGTGCTATATATATGGTATGTGTCCTATGACACAACGTTCGTTTATCGCCGGTTGGTAACTGGCGGGCGGACAAATGGGATCGAGTGAGATCCTTACCACATTAGTGAGTGTTACGCACTTGTTTGGCTTATATATATATATATATATATATATATTTAGAAGCAAAAAACGTTCTTTGGGAAACAATAGATAACTTTATTATGTAAATTTTCGACGCTGGCACCCCAGGTCGTCGTCAGACTTGTGGTAAGTGTGCAAAAACAGTTCAAATTTAACACGTGCCGGAAAAAATCGATATCGCTTGGTCATTCCTGCCTATGGTTGTCATTGTGGGTGGATTTCATTCGGATTGGCTCTTGCCTCTTCCCGCGTTCTTTCAGGTAGCTGTACACATGGTCTAATTCGATGTGTCGGTTGATGCATGAGTTATCTGAGAAATGGCCTCTAAAAATTCTCGGCCTTTCTTAGATGGACAGGAGGCAACAATGCGGGTTTTGTCCCAGGCAAATTTGTGCCCAGTTTCTAGCGTGTGCATGGCAACTTGAGACAAGTGGTCTCGCCTCCTTATGGCCAAATTCCCACTTTTCATTTCGTCTGACAACGGACCGGTGGAACTTGCTTGAAAATTCACGAGTAGAACTCGATTTTTCCGATTAGCCTTCTTTCTTCATTATGATCTCGGAATGCATACGACCTCAGTTATTCAGTTGTTACCGGTTGAATCAGAACCGTACTGTAGCACTCTGTGGATTAGATAAAACAAACCAGAGTTGACTATCCGATCACCATTGACTTGGCCAGAAAGCTTTGTTGATAAAAAGTTAGTGAACAGTTTTCAGCTCTCTTTGGGGAAAATACCTGTTATATTTTTTTGTTAGCCTGCGTGAAGGCTTAGTATCCTTATTGCGCAACATATTGCAGCCGTCGCGTTCCATTGTCCAGCCCGTACCTCTCAGCAAAAATTAACAGCCTCAACCATATCCAGGGCGAAAAAGGATTTTTATAGTTTGCTCATTTCAAGTGTGCAATTTTGGTCACTGTTTCCCCACAGTAGCCTCACGCCTTCATGTCTTCCCAATTTCAGCGTTCAAATGCGCATGTACTTTCTGGACACTTACTCTACAACCAAGAGCTGCAATTTCAAAACTGAAGGTAAGCCGTAGTGAAAATGGCTAAAAAAATATGGATAACATGATCGCTTATTTCAACTAAATAATCAAACAACACGCAATGACTTGAAAACCAGGAAGAAAAGTGCGAACGAGGCCCAAACGATGCTCGTACCTCCTGAAATACCAGACTCTAATTGCGTTTTCTACAGTTCTATTAGCTTATCCACAAAATCTGCACTCAAATCTTGCTCTTGCTCTCGTAGGTTCGAATTTCACTGAGGCCACTGCGTTTTTTTAGCAGGAAATTCAGATTTTGTCCATGAAACGCGTATAGAGGAAGCAGCTGAGCATACCTGTTCTTTGTTTAGCCAAAAGAGCGAAAATCCAGCTTTGTATTTATCCCGATATGTCAATATGACATATGAATAAGAACTCTCATATTCAACAGCCTTGCCCTAAATTCCAGGGGGTTGGGGTTAGACTTAAGGCTCGGGCTGGGATTGAGGGATGGGATCAGCTTAGGATCACGACTAGGATTAGGACACTAGCATAGGCACACTTTCTGAAATTTAGCAGCATGCATTACAAGAGGACGGCAATCGCGTCAAACCGGAAACATGGAAGCACACAGCCGGTTTCTTTACCTGATCGGAAGATGACTAATCGTATGACAAATTCTCAGCACTCGACATGCATTTCAAGGGGTTTTTCTTGTTTAAATTTCTGCGCCTTTTACTAAGTACCTGGTCAGTACTTGCCGAAAACACCTTCTCAATGTCAAAACTAGCTACTTTGCGACGTCTTCAGCAATGGTATTTTCAAACCTCCTACTTTGTGAGAAAATCAAGAAGGTTCAGTCGCAGCAGCGTCCGAGTTAATTGAGAGGGAAGATTTCGGTTTAGTGTCCCTGAGAACCTTCGGTTTAGGAAGTCTGCTTGCACGAGTCCCACTGTAATCTGAAAAAAAGAACCAATCCGAATTTCAATACACAGGGCTATCCCCGAGCCTTAAGTCATCCAAATTCAAGGACAATTTGAAGAATCACAGCATGTGACTGGAATTTGAAACCTCTGGGATCAAGAGTCATTGCTCGCTAGTTATTTCCGCTAACAGCTCTATGTAACCATAGGGGGTATCGATGTCCCACTTGATTCTTCGACCTGCAATGCCTTTTCCGCATAAGTTGGTAGCTCGACTGACTGCTGTTCTCGGCATTGTGCGGGAACAGCATCCGTTTACTTGAAGCAGTTTTCCGATTGCACCAAAATGTGATCCATGCCTTTTAATTTCTCATTGTGTTCGGACGTACGTGTTTTTCATCATCTACTATCCCTCTGTCGTCGTGGGTGTAAAAATATTCACACCCATCCAGATATTAAGTATGATCTGTCTCACGTTATGATAGAAATTTCACAACTTTCTTGATCTGTCATTCAATTTTCGCTTCAACGTGATTAACGGCGTCCGTGTTTCGGGGTACCAGAATACGAACGACGGCTTCGGGCAAAACATTTCCTGTATATAAAAGGCAACATCTTGTCTGCCATAAATTGGGGGTAATAAATATTTTACCTTTGCGAACGGTGTCAGACATATGTTTTTCCGTATACCGTTCGTACAAGGTTTTCATTCATTTTCCTGTGGAACACGATAAATGTTCCTCCCTCTAAAATTGTTCCTTTTCCGCTAGCTACTTCGATAATGACAAAACGGCACGCCATACGGAGGCCCCAGCTCTTCACATTTGTGTTATCGCACTTTCACACCTAACGACGTGGCATTTGACTTTAATTATGGGCCGTCCGGCCCTAGACGCACCTAGAAGCATTAGTGTTTGGAACTTTCCAGTATTTTCGACGAAATTAGCATCAATATCACCAGCCTCAAGTTGAAATGACATTCAGATTTCGGTTTAGCAGTGGAGGCTGGGTTAGTGACCGTTAGGCAAGACCATGCCAACACTTCAAGTGGCCTATGTGAGCAGTCTTCGCATAACTAAACAGTTTTAAATGACTTGACAGGGCAACCACGTTACCTGGAAGCTTTTTTGGAAGATTCATGATATTTTGAATTACACCTTGCTGCAACAGATTTAATGCTGACCTGTTTCTTGCCCTCTTTAGCTAAACCTGTGGCCCCGGTGGCAATTATTGGAGCTGTCTTCGGCCTACTGGTATTGCTATTCCTAGTGATTCTGATCTGGCGAGTTTACAGACACAGTACTGATCTGGTACTCAATGATGAGGACCCATCTCTGTAGGTCTCTTGCTGGGCGGGTTATCATTTTTTATTAACTGATTGATTTATCTGTGACTGCGAATATGCAGACACGTTGGGGCTTCTCCTGTCCTCGACCACAATGTCGCAGTCGCGCATTTGATTGTTCGTCACTGGACACTTTCTGCATGGTTTTTATGACATTTAAATCTTCATCACCTGACCATGTTTGCGCAAAAGTTGTTGACTTCGGCGGGATTCTCAACACGCGACGGTGAGGACACAGTTTTATTGCAATAAGTGTGTGTCAGCGCGAGCTAAGGGCCTGATCTCAAGCCAAGCATTTTGGCACATGTCACGTTGCATATAACTGTCGAGCTCTCTCCCAAAAATTTCTCCTTTCTGTTTGTTTTACCTGAATAAAGTTCTTTTTATTCACATTTCAGGGTCCGTCGTTCCAATCAAACCCAGTAAGAGTCCTACTGTTTCGTTTAATTTGCTTGACAGTTTATGCGTTTAAAACTGCAATCCATGATAGCTAGAAAGTAATTGTGGCAGTGCATAGGGACAATGCTTCGACACTAACTCTTACTGAGGGTCACCTTCTCATCAGAAGCCTAGGCTTCAATCAAAACCTGGTTTGTCCCTGCTTCTGGCGTGGGCGAATATCTTTGTGACTGCCAAATGAAACTCATGACCAGTTTCGTAGGTGCAGACAGTCACTTGTTATAATCTATCACTGTCTCACAGCCAACTTGTCTTCCTGTATGGGCAATCCAAGTATATGTCCAGTCTGTCCTATGTAGTTACAAGGACAATTTAAGCACGAAGTGCTGTAAAGTAAACTTGAATTTTCAATAGGATTTAATCAGTGCATGATTTTCATGACCCTGTTGCACATAAAAGCTTTGAACCAGTTGACAATTCCAAGGTCTGGTCCCAGAGAAATCTGCTCGGTACCCTCTGACTTGCCGTTGATTTAGGGCAGTGTATGCTTCAACATGGGTAGTGTTTCTGATCGGTTCCTGCGAGAGGTAAACACATGGGCATCGGGTTATAAACATCTCCGGATACACGTGCTGCATAAATTTTCCGCGGAGATACAAGGCTTTTTCTGCCATTTCACTGCAACGAGTTTGGTCTCGTTTGAACATTGTTCCCACACAGGTTCGATTGTGAGGCACCAGACGGTTTTTTTGTGAACAATTAGAAGCTTTTTGGCGTTATACGTCTTCCTTCAGACCGTCGTGTCTATTCCCCAATTAAGATTTCGCCTGAAGAGCAGATGCCACGCCTTTTCTTTTTCTTCTTCTTCTTCTTCTTCTTCCCTTTTGACTTGTTTATCTGGGAAGATTTAGTTGAGAAGATAATAGTACCTTCTTCTTTGCAATAACAAACGTGCCATCTACGTACCGACACCAAACGATCGGTGGCTGTTTGGTAGCGCCAATCTTTTCCAGCTGTTATAGAACCAACTCTGTTACTAAACCGGAGCTTTGGGAGTGCGCCTGATCTGTTTCTGCTGCAAAGGTTAACTAAGCCTTTTGGCAAACTTCGACCAGTCGCGTGCGGTATTCCATTTTGTTTGAACTGGGAGTCACGTCTTATGCCTCTTCATGTCTCTTGCCCAAGACCTCCTTCGCTAAATTTCGAGGGGGCTGAATTGGAGTAGTGATATTACGTTGTAAGAAACTATGATTTACGTGCGATCGAATACTCCGACATTAAATGGTTGACATGGAGTTGTGAGGCTGAACAGACTGAGGTAATTCAGTTTTAAGTTCATCCATCTAGCCAAATTATAAGTCATACTGTTTTTTGGGCTGACGATTGACTGTAGTGGAACATTTGATTACGTCGATCGAACAGCTTCCGTGCTTGTTACTTTAAAAATAAATTTTAATTTCACTCGTGAAAACCTGATTCTGTGAGTTCTCATCGATCGCCTCTATTAATGCGCACGATTCATGTGTGAATTCAGTTCATGCAGTCAACCAAGCACTTTTATTAGGTGAGGTCGTTCCACGTGAAAGCTTTAAATTGCTGAAATGGTGCGTAATATGCCCTCGGTTCTACGTCTGTCAGACGGTGATTTAAAGTATTGATGCGCATAGGGCGCAGGCTAAGTAGTTGCAGTAAATTACGGCAAGAAAGACTAAATACAAACTTCTACGGGTTTGCAGTTGTCTTTTATTCAGCCATTATTTCAGTCGTTAAAATCCTTTTCTATCTGTACACAAATTCTGTAAACACAAACAGACCTTTTCTCACAAACGTTATGTGAAGGCATTTTAACGTTCGCCTGGTTTAGGTAAGTATACTTGCAGTATATCAGTAATGAATCTTAATCTGTTTTTTATTCGACTGGAATCAACGGAGGGCTTTTGCTGTATGTCCTCGGAGAAAAAGGGAGGTTTTTGATTGTCAATAAACCTTTTATAATAAAAATTTCCTTTGTTTTTGCTTCTACGTTCTAGGTTAATCCTTCTTACCTACTTTCAACCGTCGTCTTCCCCATTCTACGTCCAACACCCGTTTGTTTTTTTATTTATTATTATCTTTCTTTTTGTGTTCAGATGTCAGCGAAAACCCAACAGATGCGTTATCAGTCCTTCTTTGTTTTGTAAGCTAACTTGAAAAGCATTGTTTTCTAAGTTTAATGACGTAAGGTAAGTCACAAGCTGATACAATCGGGTACCTCATGTCAAAAACTGATAGCGTTTTTGCTTGCCTAACCTTCGTATGACCCTGAATTCACGGCATGAGTGCCAACTATTTGATGTCTTAGGTATTGGCAGATAACTAGGATCAAGCGATAGCTGAGGCCTGCTCACAGTTAGTTCGTGCGGTTGGGTGTCTATCATACACGAACTACCCTTCTTGCTAGTTCGATGCATTCTGCGAGACAGATCATATGTCGTACGCACAGATGATTTTTTTATCTTTCTCAAGCTTTGTGCTGTAACCCACTTCCGATTGTCATACTAGCGTCTTCTAATCTGCGCTTAGTGTGTGATTGAGGAGGGTGTGGTAGATACTGTGCAAGTGTTCTTCAATGTTAAAACAATTCACGCACAAGTCATCGCTGCTGTGTCCACTCCATGGTACACTCTGACATCGCTCCTTTTTCTATCAAAGGAACATCTGATTCCTAATCCAGAGATCGTGGTCTAGTCCGATTCAATCGCTTTTAAATCTTCATCTCTTTATAAGGCTTCCACAGTCCAGTGGGCAATGCAACTAACCGTTGGCAGTCAGCATGCGGAACTTAAATTGTCCTCCAATCGCAACCTTAACTTTTCATTTTAACCCCTCTAGTGTCACCCCCATCAAGGTCGAATACTTTTCAAACTACATTGATCGTCTCCTTAGATCTCCTAATGATAACGTTGGATTGCAATTTCAGGTAAGAGACTGAATATTTATTATTTAATGTTTCGTTATTCAGGTGGACCAGAATGTTTTGGAGCCTAGAAGCCGATTATTAGAACGTTCGAAAACCCCGAGCAGAATGCTTTCGTGTTTCTTGTGGACCCAGTTTCAGTGCATGTGATTACCTGCTAAAACTTTAAACCTGCTACAACGTACGATGTTTTTGGAAACGCCCTTTTTTCGAGGGAAATGAGTCCTCGAAAGTGCTGGATTCTTTTTATTGGAAGTCGATATTAGGAAATTTTTACGACCTGCATTTTATGAAAAGAAAATCACTATATAAACATGTTTCATGACTGTTAAACTCGGTTTTATTCTTGAAGGATTCTGCAGTTAACCTACAAAGGTTAAATAGATTTTCAGATAGATTCTACAATGAAAGACGTTGGAAACGTAGTCAGATGAAATCAGCGTCAAAATATGCACAGGTTCTAAGGATTGCACGGTTCCTCACGTGACGGCCTGCTACAGCGCATCGAGAGACTTCTGGCAGCTCTTTGCTTCATCATAAGACACTCAGTAACCGTCTCGATAGTTTACTCGAGGCTATCCGCCCTAGGCTCTTGACTCAAAAAGCTGATCATTGGGAAGTAAACTTATTTACTAATAACACGGGTTTGAATTAACGGCACGGTGATGTCATCTGGCTTTGCAGTAGCTGATAGGGCTATCATCATACCCCCAGAGCACAATTGTCCACGTCCTGTCAACGTTGTCATTACTGTTTCTCCGCCGCTTATTCACTCGACCTGAAAAATTGCTTACCTGAATGTATATAGTCTTTCCCCACTTCCCAAAGATATCTCAGTTATAGGACAGCTATGCATATTCGTACATCTTCCCACGAACATTGTCTAATATGAACTCTATACAAGTAAGTCGACACGTCGCATGTAGCACTGCAGGCATATTCAGAAACCACCATCAAAATTACACGTGTTTCAGTCTGAAAGTGTATATTGAGGGCTATCATGTGCTAAATGACACGAATTGCATAATTAATGTCACTGACCTTTGGTTTTCTGTGCGTTTCTAGTTGCTGAATATAATTGCCTCACATCAGGCTGACTACTACCGCCTAACAACACAAATGGGTGAATTGTTCGCGGAACAAAATCGCAGCTCCACGCATCCGCCATGTAAGCAACCTTTATGGCTCATTTAAGAAAAACATCTTAGGGCCTGCTAATAATGCTGCCTTCCTAAGCATCTCATCCGCTATTAGTATGTCTGAAGAAGCCAGGGTCTTTTCTTTTTGCTTGGTCAAACAGCCTTTGTTGCTGTCAGACCCATCAGTCCACATTATTTGTCTGTCGGATCGCGAGTGTTTCCATTTGCCATAAATTGCTCTTAGCGGTCCTCAATCTGTCCAATCACAGTGCACGGTCGGATTGCTCCTCGATCTGTCCAATCACAGTGCGTGGACCACAGCTACCGTATCGTTCGAAAACTCACTCGGCTCACTGGGTACTTGTTGAATGAAGTGAATTTATGAAGAGATTACTCCCTGTATCGCATAAAGGCGATGGCGGAAGTCCTTACGGCAAACGGGGTTTGATGAGAGCAGGAGCCTCATTTACTGATGGGTAACATTGATTGTGTCGCAAAATTTTTGTGGCTTTTGAACCCATTTTACCATTAACTGCAAGGAACACCACTGTTCGGTCCGCGACCTATTCCTCGTGTCAGCTTGCTTGCTCAGCTTGTAGGTCATTTCACCATCTGCGACTGGTAGGTGAGCTGGGTAACAATTAGACATGCACAAACCATCTTTCGGGTTTTTCTTTATATTGTTTTTTTACTTGCACGCGACCGATCGGAATCGAGGGCTCTAACATCCGTCTATCTTCGAGTTGGTGGAACCTAAACCGCTTTAATGCCCCTGACAGTTTCTACACAGAATGCTTCCTTGAATTTCCAAGCAAGAAATACAAAATGCGGAAATAAGTCCTATGACGTACAGCGACGCCATTTAATTCTGGAAGGAAATTGAGGACTGCGTTCGGTGGCATGGGCATTCGTGGTCTTTATTGGCATATGAATTTAATCATTTAGCTTTGTGAAATAGCGGACTGCGCATCGACATCTTACCTCCGTCATATCGGGTTGCGTTCAAGATTTTTCTGACAAAGGAGGTTTTTCTAAAGCATTTTTTGAGAATGCTTCGCTTCAAAGAACATGAAATGGAACACGTTGCATGCGTCTGCTACGTTCATGGACACATTTAAACTTAGTTGTTGCTTTAATTAAGTTGTTTAAACCCCTTCGGGTGGGATTTTTATCATTAATCTTTGCTTCCTACTATATTTTCTGTCTGTTATTTTCAACCTTAATATGTACAACCATATATGCGTAAGGATCATTCCAGCGTCAACTATGTTTCATGAATACATTTTAGGAGGATTCTTATATCACAAAATGAGTGGATTGAAGATTTCGGACGTCCTAGATTTTGCAAAGGCATCTGGAATGTAAAACACGGGAATATGAACCCACTCCCCCGTGATATAGATGGACTTTACTCTAAATTCCAAACTTGAACTCAACGCCACTTTTATTAAGGAGAGATTCATATTCTAGTGTTCTACTGCACCTTGTTTGTGTAAAGTGTTCTTTGAAACCCTGTATGTTGCTCCTGCGCTTTTTGCAGAAAGTCGTAAGCAGGTCTGACTGGACACTCCGTTGGCAGGTAATGTGATCAGGATCCTTCAACATATAACTGCCGGATCCAATGCAGCAATGACGAAGGCGATTACTTTGGAGCAATAAGTTGAAAATTGGGGACGTGGATGCATGAAAACTAAATTGCTGTTAGGATTGTGTAGATGATGTCGGAGGTGGAAGCCCATGTCACGAAAACTGGACGTTGTCCCCATTGTGGGTCGAGGGGATGTTCACACATCAAGACAGGTGCTAGAGTCCCGCATGTCTCTAATCGTTCGAGCAACCATCAGACCTGCTTCCCTATTCCCCACGTGGTTTTTCGTGCCTACCTGCTGAGGGTCAATGCGGGCGTGAAACCATCTTGTTCACCGCCTATCACCACTCTCAACGCGCGAGACTTAAGTCACTGGTTTATTGATCTTTTTTATCTATCGGGCAACATTTTCATGTGACCCAGGTGCCATATATTGGGAGCCGTGTAGAGGATTTTCGATGCTCTTAAGACTGGCAGTTACATTGGCTTATCGAACCGTCCGAACACAAAATACACCTCTCTATCTTTGAAGTGAATTATGTTCTTTGGAAAAAAGACTTTTTTATGTAATTTTTGACGCCACATCCCCAGGTCGTTGTCAGACTTAGAGTATAGTAAATGTGCTAAGAAATATCTAAAATCGTAAGTCTATTTAACAATAGATAATAGCGTGCCCTTTACGCCAGCAGACCGTCACTGTTTGCCCCATACTCTTTAAATTGGCTCATGTCTCTTCCAATTCTGCCTGAGAGTTTTTTACGTGGTATCTGACTCAATGCCCGTTTATGTATAATTTGTTGGAGTGCATGTTCTAGATGAAGTCTTAGTCGTTCTGAAAAGGGCCGATCACAACGAGGCGACGTCTTACCCACGCAAAGGTGCTCCTAGTGTCCCGGGTATACATTGCAACCTGCGACAGGCTTTCTTACCTTTTGTATTGTCCACTGCTGTTCATAAATGCACGCATAGGCAAAATTTTCCATCGAGACCACAATGAGCGACATCGGATGCGTCACATGCGATCTTATGGACAACATCTTTCTTGTCACAATGGCTCACCTTATCCATAGGAGTTTACCGGCTTTGCGCGTAGACTCGTCGTCAGAGTTTTGTGCCATCTGAATTTGGTGCTTCCTTAGGTGTCGTTCAGCAATTTCAGACACTTTTTTACAATAAGGAAGGCTTTGCTGACAGAAGCAAACAGGCGGGTTCCAGGAAGCAGTTAGGGAGGAGAAGATGCGATCATCGGAACAAGAATTTTATTGCCCTGACGTTTTGGATTCTTACTTGAGCACATCATCAGAAACAGTGGCAGATAAGGGTGACAGAGGCACAAGGCACCCTTACCTTCTCACTCCACTTAGAGCTGGGGTTGCACACCGGCAAGAGGTAACCATCAGGCGCCGGGTCATAAGGCCGAAAGAACCACTGCCACGGCAGGAAACGTCTGGCGCCTTTTGTCGGTTCTTTGGCAATAATGTTGAAGAAAACAGAAAATTATTATGGACGCGAATAGCTGAGCACGCAGCTTTGATGAGGATGAAGGACACTAGCTCTCAGGTTACAGCTGAATCGACAGGACCCAGCAATGTTTTTACGTTTCACGAGGCTGAAATCTTTTCAAAAGGTGAAACGCGTGTGAGCTGCGTGCTGCTCAAGTCATTGTTCTCAGCCTTGAAGCCCATCAACAAGCGCAATGACATACCTTTCGAATATTTTGTGCTGAGATGTCGCCTGAGCAGGAGAACGAGTCATTTGGGAAGGACACGGTGACCAATACTTCAAATGGCAGTGAATGAAATTGCCGTGTCATTATCACCCTGACCTCCAATGTGGACGATGAAATCACACCCATTCACGACTCCGACGCGGGCGACCAAGCGATGATGGCATCAATTTCAACTCCGGGTGGTGATCGCGTGAGCTGCTAATTGTAGTAAGCATGCGATAACGTGGCCAATACGTACTATTAATAGTGTGCATTTCGTGTCTCAAACATTCTTATCTTCCACTGTCTCTGATGCCAAGTTCGAGAGAGAATACGAAACGCCAGGCCAATAAACACCATGTTCCAGTGATCGCATCTTTTCTTTCTGAAGTAACGGTTCACCTAGTTTGAAACGCCTACTTGTCAACGCCTGTTATTGTATAGCTGTCCTTTTTCTGAACTCTGTCCATTTGTGTACCTTACACGAACTTCGAGGCACACCCCAACATTGCTATTTTCTTCGTCTAAAGTAAGCATTTATTTTTTCTTCGTCTCTTTTTGAATTGATTTTCAATAACAGTATTCTGTATTCATAAGCAATATCCTACTAAATTTGCCCTAAGCATCTCCGCGTGCCTTTAGATGATCAGTCTCTCGTTCTCTTGGACCGTGCTTGGCCTCAATACAAAGAGAACCTTAGAACTGTCCTCCCATCGGTATGTAAATCGATTTTACGGCTGGTTACCTGGTCGGGGTTCGAACATTGTTCCACCATGCCATGTATCGATGATGTTGTTGATGCTGATGGTGTTAGCTGTAGGCGTTCATGGTGTCATTGTATTTTGCGTTTCGGTGGTGGTGTTTGCTGCTGTGGTGCGCGCAGTGCCGCTACATTAGCGGTCGGGATGCCTTAAGCGTTCGCGAAGTTTCTTTGAATTTTATCTTTATTCGCAGTGATTCAAGTCGGAAAAGCGGCATCAACTGCCCGTTTTTCTTCATCCGTCCATGTCGTTGACGCCTCCCGCACGTCTTCGCTACTGATTTTCGCGTTATGTTACCTGGAATTCTGCGCATTTATCCTAAATCGCTTAATACGCTTCCCGCCCTTTGATATCAAAATTCATCCTCTACCCATTTTAACACCAGCCACGTCTTAAACGATGGTTTATCCAAAATATTCCTTTGTCGTCAGTATTAAAGTCCGTAAAGCCATCCTCATTTTGCAGCGCTTGTTCTGATGAGGTTTCCAGCACATACCTGGCGAATTTTGCATTTATCCTCAGCCAAAGGCGTATTGGCGTCCCAACATCCATTCAATGATCCGGGTCCACGCCTGGTCACGGAACCATACCGTTTCGAACTTTGCCGGAGTGCGTTTGGCGGCCAGTACACGTCCGAAAAATCAGCATCGATAGTAAACGAGGCCCGCGAGCACGTGGGATTCTCTTCTGTTCAATCCAAATTTGGTTAATATAATTCAGGTTCTATGGCCTATCGAATTGTAAAATCCGACACCACCACAATCCCCGATGAAGTTCGCCATGGTTCGAAAACCACCAGTAGTTGATCATCAGCCGGTGATCGACGTACCGGTGTCGGTCGTTGCTCGATATTTGCGCCTTGATTGTCCCGTTTGATCGGCTATCCACGCTCCGTTTCAAAACGAAGCAGTTTGTGGTCAAAAAAATTTTGATATCGTAGCACAATCCATGACTTTAGTGGCACCAAATATGCCGATGCAACGCTGATTCGTCAAACGGAAGCGTTGGTCAAACTTTAAAACACCTTATTTAATGGCTTGATTTAGTTAAAGTTGAAGGAATTGAATTAGAAGTTTGCATTAGAAAGCTGTTCAACTTATACCCTTGAATCATGTCTGTGTCCTGTTATATTTCAACACCAAAATGCGATCTCTGAACTGCGATTCCGGGATAACTTTTCATTTTAGTTTGAGTTCAGCCAACTTTGAAGCCATCAAATATGGAAGATATTCCACAAATGCATCATCAGGCGATATAGTATCATTGAGGTGTTTTGTTCGAACGACCTTGACAACATTTCGATTCTGTCGGAGTTCGTGGCATGAATGATTGAGTTTATATGCGATCTTGTCCGGAAGAAATAACTCATGATTTTTTATTTAACATCGCTTAAATGAAATTCGGAAAACATGATGAATCGAATGTAGGAAATACCGTGTCCCGATAGGATACCACCTGAATTCCTTCGAATGATGTCTCCTGACGACCTCTGAGTTTCAGAAAATATCCCATTAAAGTTCTGCCAGATGTCACCCGATTGAATAAATAGTTTGGTGCCATAAACCCCATTCCTACTTCACGGAAGATACTTTGTGGAACGTTTGAAAGTTCCAGCCCGCAGCAACCCCAGCACCAGCTGAGCGACAGCAGTTCTGCTGCTAACCCTGTTAATTCACCCTGCCGCACGTTAAGGAGAGTGTTTAGGGTTTGCGGAATTTCAGCGCGCATGCTGGTCACCGCCCTTTTCGCTAGATCCACGAACCCAGTCTTCAAAACCACCGCCCAACAAGGTGCTTCGACGCGCCCGACGAGGGGTCCGTGGCGATGCTGGTGTCGGTTAATGCCGTCGGATTAGCCGTTTTCGGCGATCATCAACCAGATAAACATGCTCCGGCAGCCTTTGGCGTCTTCACATTATGCCATTCGTAAAAGGATTTTGAATTATGCTGATTTTATGTGCTTTTAAAACTTCTGCGGAGGTAGATCAGGGTATCTTCGGAAGAAAACAGTACGTGGAGCTCCCTGGTAGCAATGAGTGCGGCGATGGCATCTATTGTCGCCAGCCAGCCTCCTATGCTTGATGCAAAGCTGAACTCGTCGTCAGAGACAGCTACCGATGAATTAATAGGGATTTTCCGCTTTTACAGGAAGAATTCATGCCATGATGGCCACCGGGGAAAAAGCAACGACCTCCATGCCGCTCCAGAGGATAGTCAATTTCGGAATGAAGCGGAACGCCGGTTTCGTACGCGCGCGGTACCGGTACCGTACCTCAACCGCCGGATGTCGAGCTTATTTGATCGTTTCGTCGTCCTGTTCACGCGCCAGCATTTCACCGTATTCCTGAATGCGTTTTTGTAAAACATTCATCGACCGAAGTGGTTTGAGAGGTGGTCATTGCCTTTGAAGCGATGAATTGAAGTCCCGCCACGGCGATTTACAACCCAGGGCTGCAATTGTTATGCTTTTCGCCGTATCGAGTTCATTACTAGTAATCACTTCGATGAATGGAACGGAGATTTTGCAGCATTCGGAAGATCGGCGAAACAATGGAAAGGGAAATTGAAGTTGCGCCGTTCTGGATAAGTGTTCAGCCCCGTTTGAAAGCTAAACGCCACGGGCGAATGAAAGGAGCCTGGGTCGCGCCAGGAACAGGAATATTTTCCACCGCTGAAAGTGATGGTATCCGAGAAATCGGTCGGCCATCCGATGGTGTATGGTCGAACGGCACCGTGGCCTGATGTCAAACCGTTTAGCCTTTGACGGCGATAACCATCGAACGCGACTCGGTGCGTGATTTTGTTTTAAAGATGAGAATTTCCGATGCCAATGAATCCTCCTGTACGCCGGAGCAACGGAAGAACGGATGGAGGGCGAAAAGGTCTGATGCGCCTGAATGCCTGCATCACCACCACCGGTCGATCCGTTTGAGCGCCGGCCGACAGAAGATCCTGTCGTTTATTCCTATCCCGCCAGCTCAGCCAATCCGCCGCAAAGTCACGGTTGAAATAAGCGGCCAAAATCAATTCAGCAATGA
>WEDG01013841.1:2500-17251 GCA_017591395.1 Schistocephalus solidus
TCGAGTGAGCCTCAAGGCAGAGGCAGGACAAGTTAGTTCGGTAGCAATCGGTGAGAGCATTCATCAACGAAGGCAAGTCAATATTCCTTATCTAAACTGGCAAGACAAAGAGCATGTGGATCAATGGTTAGAGCGTTGGACGTCTGATCAACGAGTGGCAGGTTCGATCCCCGGGTGGTACA
This sequence comes from Schistocephalus solidus, assembly GCA_017591395.1. NCBI lineage: Eukaryota > Metazoa > Platyhelminthes > Cestoda > Diphyllobothriidea > Diphyllobothriidae > Schistocephalus > Schistocephalus solidus. Next base: position 2,683 of record WEDG01013841.1, read on the forward strand.
TTACCTGAAGTTGGGTATGACTGGCTGACGATGGCTAATAAGTAAGAAATGGCCATTCCAGTCTCCCTTGCCTTCGCCAGTAATATTCACCGGAAATACCTTCGGCCAGCTTGAACAACCGCCCCCCAGTGTCTTTCGCTGATGACTGCGAAATATACAGTCCAGATTATTGACAAAAACCAGGAGACTGGAACGACTATTTCTGGTTTACTAGCCTTCACCAAACAGTCATACCCGGCCCCAGGTTATTACTATAGCAAACCGTCTTACCTGTGAGGTTGCACGCATAGTAAATGTGGAAGAGGATGCTCGACGATTGCTTTAAGGAACCCAGCATGTCATTTGCCACATGGAATCTTGTAGATGACTTCTCGTTTATCTAACTAAACAAACTAACGAGTGGGCTGCGCAAGCTTCTTGCTTAAGGTAGTCCTCGGTTTGTGCGCCATATTTTTTGGTACCTCTTCGCAATATATATATATATGGCAAAGACGGTATACCGTACTTCCGACATAGATACTAGCTAAAAGCCCAGACACGTGTTTCGCCGATGTTTCTGCTGCTGTGTGACACAGCAACGAGGGGTTCGGCTCCTCAGTGGGTCCCCCAGCGTTCTCTATGCGGTTTCTGGTATGTGGACTCCAGAGAATAATCGGGTCAATAATTTCTGAAATTATTAAGTGCAGGACATGGAGTCAGGTGATTCGGACATGACTTTTTAGGGTCAGATCCGAAATTTTTAATGAACATTTGGGTCGAAGACAATCAACCACTGTGGAATAACCATGTACTGCCCATTCTACAACAAGTAGTACTACAAGAAGTATGAATCTTATATGGCAAAGACGGTATACTGTACTTCCGACATAGGTACTAATTAAAATTTCAGACACGTGTTTCGCCGATGTTTCTGCTGCTGTGTGACACAGCAACGAGGGGTTCGGCTCCTCAGTGGGTCCCCCCAGGGTTCTCTATGCGGTTTCTGGTATATGGACTCCAGAGAATAATCGGGTAAATAATTTCTGAAATTATTAAGTGCAGGACATGGAGTCAGGTGGTTCGGACATGACAGAGAATATGGGTGGATTGATACAGTCTGTTTCGGGCTTATTCTGCCTTTATTCGGCCAATTATAACCCTGAATACCAGCTGGGACTGGAAACACAAACATGCGCTCGAGTACGGTGCAGACTATCCGCACACTGGGTCTAACAGGTGGGTCATAAGCACTTCATCGAACCGAAGTTCATCAGTGCCTCACCACCTGTCATTCTCTGTCACTACAGATGGGGTATTTATTCAAACTGGAAAAGGCGCACACCGATCTAGTGGCTTCCTAAGCAAACAAGCTCCATATGGGGGGGGGGGGCAAAGGTCACGAACAGGCATAATAACATTGCCGACAAAGACAGGGGAGACTGGAATGGCCATTTCTGGCTTATTAGCCATCATCAGCCAGCCATACCTAACCCCAAGCGCTGCGACGCCCAAGGTTCGAACTCACGACCTGTTGGGCACAATTCTTACGCTCTACCCACTGCGCCACTAGCTCGTTGTCTTGCCGGTTTTTATCGGGAATATTAGCTATGGTAAGTAGGTGCTCACCGATCGGTTACAGGACTCACTAGTCCCGTTGTGCCTTGGGGTTAACTCTCGAGCCCCCACCAGCAGCTGCAAGGCAACTAAGGATTTAGGCAGAATAACAACGGAACAAGTGAGTCCTGTAACCGATTAGTGAGCACCTGCAGAACGGCTAGTGAAATAGTCTGATGACAGCTACTAAGCCAGAAAGGGCTATTACAGTCTCCATTTTCTCTGTTGCTAATATATATATATATATATATATATATATATATATATATATATATATATGTATATATGATTGGGAGGAAACGGAAGTGGTCGCCATGGCTAGCACCAAACAGGCACGCGAATTCCTCGAAGCTTGGCACTCCGGCACAAACAGTATCAACCGCCACGTCGATCTGGATGCGCATTACGAAGGTCTGCGTGCACGGTCCACTGACTTGCGCCCACCTTAAAATCAACATTTGCTTATCCGTGCCCAGCCAAGTGTATCCTCGCTGACTCTGCATCTCCCGCCACTTGACTTGCTATCATAACTCTAGCACCCCTCCCCTTACATGCGACAGCTATCGTAACAGGATTCACGGCCCCCTAACCCCCCATGGCGTCAGTCTGTCGATGTAACCTCTCGGCCCCTAAACCCTCCAGCGTGACAATCCCAACTTTTACTTCTCATTTCGTCTGACGACGGGTTGGTGTAACCAGCTTGAAAATTCACGAGTAAACCTCGATTTTCCGACGAGCCTTCTTTCTTCATATATATATATATATATATCTTATCAACATATATCTCAAGTCGCTATGCGACTGCCCGCGAGGGCTCTAAAGTGAGCTCCAAGGCACAGCGGATCATCAGTGTTCCTTAACCAGATCGGTGAACACCACACTTTCATATTTATATATATATATATATATTGAAGAAGACGGGAAGGCGTTCTCTGGGACCAAAATTTTATTCATCCGACGTTTCGAACTCTCACACGAGCCCATCGTCAAGGAATAAAAGACTGTACAGCTCAGTGCTTATTTAACTCACCTCTGCCGAGTATGACCTTCATCAGCGCCATTGATTTGTTCGCGCAGGGCCTGATATGCAGCTGGCAGATCGATATGTCTATTGATCGATTCCGCGGTCGAGTGCCACGATTCCTGCAGCAGGCGTGAAATTCGGTCGTCTGACTGGCCCAATATTCTCACGCTGCCAAAGTCAAAGTCGTGCTCTGGCGAGGATGCGTGAGCGGCTACCAAGGAGAGTTTATCCTTCCTTCTCACAGCGAGCTCGTGCTCGTTCATTCTCGTGCTAACCCGTTTACCGGTTTCGCCAACATAATTTGCTCGACCACAACGGCAGTCTATCCGGTAAATGACGCCAGATTTTTGGTTGAGGGGGATTGGGTCTTTAGGTTGCATGAGTTGCCGGCGGATCGTCGCTTCCGGTAAACGGGTTTGCACGAGAATGCACGAGCACGAGCTCGCTGTGAGAAGGAAGGATAAACTCTCCTTGGTAGCCGCTCACGCATCCTCGCCAGAGCACGACTTTGACTTTGGCAGCGTGAGAATATTGGGCCAGTCAGACGACCGAATTTCACGCCTGCTGCAGGAATCGTGGCACTCGACCGCGGAATCGATCAATAGACATATCGATCTGCCAGCTGCATATCAGGCCCTGCGCGAACAAATCAATGGCGCTGATGAAGGTCATACTCGGCAGAGGTGAGTTAAATAAGCACTGAGCTGTACAGTCTTTTATTCCTTGACGATGGGCTCGCGTGAGAGTTCGAAACGTCGGATGAATAAAATTTTGGTCCCAGAGAACGCCTTCCCGTCTTCTTCAATACAATTACCTGGGCCTCGCATATTCTCGAACATTCGGAATATATATATATATATTCAAACAGGAATAGGCGCACACCGATCTAGTGGCTTCCCGAAGCAAAAAAGCTCCGTATGGGTGGCAAAGGTCACGAACAGGCAACCAATTACCAGGCCGAAGTCGACCAAGTTATAATTGCAGAGAGGAAGCCACTAGATCGGTGTGAGCCTATTCCTGTTTGAATAAATACCCGATCTGCAGCGACAGAGAATGACAGGTGGTGAGGCACTGATGAACTTCGGTTCGATGAAGTGCTTATGACCCATCTGCTAGACCCAGTGTGTGGACTGTCTGCGCCGTACTCGAGTGCATGTTTGTGTTTCCAGTCCCAGCTGGTAGTCAGGGTTATGATTGGCTGAATGAAGGCAGAATAAGCCCGAAACAGACTGTATCAATCTACCCTTATTCTCTGTCGTGTCTCCTCTCTGCATATATATATATATATATATATATATATATATATATATATATATATATAAGTTCACGTACACTCCCTGTCTTCCTCTCGCTCAGGAACGAATTTCTCAGATGTTTGTGTCATCCAGGGTACACCCACTAGCCCCGCACCGGCCCGCAGACCAGTTCGAACGTTGGCTGGAGCCTGAGAATAGGTATAGAGAGTGAGGTTGAAGGCTAGGTGCATTTTCCTCACTATAAGCAATCTGACAGACTTTAAGCTTTCACAATGTACTAAAAACCCTGGCATTCCTAACGTATTTGACCGTAAATTTTGCACTATTATTTCTGCTTCTTTTTGAAAATATTTTGATTGAAACCTATACCTTTTTCTTTATAATACCGTGGTACCAATACAATGATTTCCCAGAAAACGTTTTGAAACATTTCGCCATGAAATAAAATAATAAGGAAGTTATTAAGCTCAGTCTCAATGGCCTCTTGCCCACGGACATCGCTACCAAGTTGTTAATGGCCAGGTTAACAGTTTACACAATTATCGATCGTTATAAGAAGTTCAACCGCATCGACAGGAAGCCTTGTAGTGAAAAACCAAAAAACGTTTGAAACCATTGTCTTATAAGGGCTGTCCGAGATCGCATTAATTGCAGTCCGGTCCGGAGCATGAGGAAGATGGCGATGGAGTTTGAGGTGCCTGATCACATGATCAGGAAAGTCTTGAAAAAAAACCCGAAGACTAAGTCAATGGATAGAACAAAGAAGCATCTCGTTACTGAGGCTGTGAAAGAGATGAGACTGGAAAAAAGTAAGAGGATCTTCAGCTTCCTCAGGAAAGGACCAAACACGATGCTCTCTTCCAACGAAAAACTCTGCACTGTCGATTTGGTGTCCAACAGTTGAACAGATCGCTGAATAAGCCCCCTGTATGTCAACGAGGTACCTGAGACTGTTAAGTTTCACATTAAACCTCCTGCGTCTCCGATGGTCTTTGGCCTGATTGCCTCAGAAGGCAAAGTCATGCACCCCGTTTTACTCACGGCTGAGGTCAAAGTGAACACAGACGTCTACCTGGATGTTCTTTAGAAGCATAGGATATATTCCAACTACAATCCAGAAGATAATGTAGTCTTCCAACAAGAGGATGTGCCTCCGTATACGTCACAGTAGGCACCGAAATGTCTGGAGGACCACATACCTTAGTTCTGGCCCAATGCTATGTTGCCAACATCTTTACCAGACTTATATCTTCCATCCTACAGCATTTGGGCGTATGTCGAAGGGAAGACCTGCAAAAAACCTCACAGCAGTATTGAGGCTCTGAAGGTCTCCATTACTAAAGAGTGGGAAAATATGTCACCCGAGTACGTCCGGAAGAAGTCATTGCTAACAATGGCTCTCATATTAAATAGTTTCTTTCAACTATGAATTTCGAGTCTTTTATATAAAATAAATTTGTTTCTCAAGGCTGTTGTTTGGATCACTAAAATACCGAAAGTTACAATCGCATACCGTAGTAAATGAAATCCAAACCACCTCTGTGGTGTTCGTGTGAAATCCTAAACCATTGTGACCGAACCGGTCTTGTGTGGCACGCGTAGGCAGGCTGTTTGTTTTGCCAATCACTTTTTATCCCGCCTCCAGTCTTCTCGACTCTATCGTAACACCGGGCCCAGGTAGGTAAGGGAAGAAAGAGAGTGCCGTAGACGCTTCACAAGTCTAGTAGCATTTTAAACTAATTCACGCACGTCATTTTTTCCCGTGTCTACCCTGCTGTGGCCATCCGGTGGGCATCCTTGGAAGGTACGGTCAAACTCTCATATATTTTTCGAAATCAGCACGCGAAAGCTAAGTCGTCAGCTCTCAAAAACACAAAACTCACGGCAGTTAATTGCTGCACTATGTCTTCGAACAGGCTTAATTGTAGCTTCATTTGTGCCTTCTGGGCTGGCATGGCCAAAAAAGTGATGCTTAATGGTGACAACGAATTTTCAGGGTTTTTATCTCTTGGAAATGTTTTTTCCAAACCGTGGGGATGCCCGTGGCTGCTTTTTGCCCAAAGGGAGATGAGTGATCTATCACTGAAAGAAGGCGTTTTGAGCCCATATGCGGGGTCCAACACCAGATACTTTTAAGCCACAGTAACAAATGCCGAAACGTGTTACTAAAACCGAGGCGGGAGACCAAAAAAGGCAATTTCGAATTTGTCATCAGCTTTTGGGAATTTTTCACCGCGAGCTGCCGCATGTAATTATCTAGCCAGGTCGCGCTATCTGGCAGCAAGCAGGCGACAGTTCAAACGATGCACAAGCGAGGACGATGCTCACCATCTGCCTTACGCCTGAATTAGTTTATAGTAGAGCAGACTTGCCCAGCATCTATTACACTCTCTCCTTCATTACCAATCTGAATCCTGTGGCATGACAGAGGAAGAATGACCGGACGTGGGCTCAGACACAGGGAACGTGACAGACAGAGGCAGACGGGCTCTAACTATGAAAATTTACAATGAGAACTTCTCTGCTAACTAAAAAAACGCAGAGTCCGAAATAGTGCGTCGTTAAACGATATAGAAAGGTCATTTCTCTCTCTGGTCTCGAATTCACGTTAATTTCCCCCCTGAATAGCCAAAGAGGCAGAGGCCCGTGAATTGTGAAATTCAGCTGATATTTCTCTTTTTCTGACCCTCAAATCGCGCCTTAGCTTTCAGTTAAATCAACTATTTTACTGGGACTGTGAAATAAACCTCCCTTGTGTATGAATTAACAATGCTCCTAAGGTTTGCATGAGTTCGCACGTATTCCTCAAAAGTGGTTCTCTCTAGTGGATACGGCAGACAGCCGCGATCTTCCGGCGCATTACTGCAAGCAGCAGTATCAGTACATTTGGGGGAGACGGAAGCGAGTTAACTTTCAATTCCTTATGTGCACATGTGTGTTGTGGTATCAAAAAATAATATCTCAGTTTGTTGGCAAGGCCAATTGATATGAGCCAACGGGGTGGAACATAGTTGAAAAAGAGCAGACAGTGATAAATAACTCCTTGTGATTTTAAGGAGAAAAAACTGTCGCCCTGGGGGTCCAATGGGGGCATTGCGGAGGTCACATAGATCATCACCGAAGTGCGGATGGTGCAGCCAGATACTCCCTTGCTGATTGCAGAGACTGCCGACAGGTTTAAAAAACAGAAATATCTGCCCAGAACGTCCTCGGTCCGCTGCTGGTCGAACCAAGGGAGAACGTTGAGAGACCACGTGGACTATGGCCACCAGTTTTGGCTGATGCGATCACTCACGATGTCATCAAAGTGTGCAGATAGTCAAGCAGGGAAGATCTTGGGGACCTTCGCATTGGGATTATGGGGATAGAGCGTGAGCCCTAGGATAAAAAAGTAGATAAAGAAATGCTACTGAAATAGTTTCACGAAAGGATTTTATCGATCCTCCGCTGTTCTGGTAGTCTGATCTGAGTTACCGCTGTTCTACTAGTGCAAGCCTGGCTTCCGACTGCAAATCTACTTTATTTTTTCAGTAGTGGAGTAGTTACCGTGTCTTCAGCTGGATCCGGACAAATAGGGCTAATCGGAAAACTACGACACGCTTTAATCAGAGGTGTGATACTAAACACCTTGAGGCAGGATTATTCTGTTGTCCTCGTGAACCGACCCCCTTTGTACCGTTGGTCGATGTGTGGGAGGGGGCGTGGACTTTGCACACGGGGGTCGGTCGCTTTCAATCGACGCCCAGTTCCACCCTCATGGCACTACTGCTGCCCGAGTTACATATCTTAGCGGTCGGTTGGTCACAGAACACCCCCTGGAATTGTCATTCTGCAATTTACTGGCATGGAAGGCACTGCCAACTGCCAACTAGGCCAACATCTCTCACTAGTCGACTTGTTCACCGAAAGTGCACCTCCTGGTGACGTTCATGCAAGCTTAATGTGGAAGCAATACCTCTACTGCGGTACGTAAAGGTAACAGTCAGGGTTTGCGGCAAATAAATTGGGTGTTACCGCGCTGGGTAGCCAGGATATGCCATTGCGTGTTGAGTCAAATCCTTACTAACAACAGCTTTTTTATTTTTCCACTTTATACAAACACAGCGACATCGTTTCTGAGGCAGCTTCAAAAGGAAAGTACTGAAAAAGATGGTGCTCTTCTTCTTAGGCAGTCAAAAATTATAGCAAAAGAAATGGAAGGGAGTACTTATATAACCTCCTTCGGTCTAGTTAAATAGGTTAGCCACCACTTGCCTGGACCATGGAGATGGCGATTAAATTTGAAGATGCAATAACCAGCAGCAATATTCTGGCCATATTTTACCGCGAAATAAGAACTCGTTCCTCGCAAGAGATGCGGACAACCTGCGGGTGATGGAGGCGGCAGTGGTGAGCTGAGTACCAAATTAATTATAATGGTAGGGTTCGAGAGTGAGCCCTCAAGGTAGAACGGGATGAGTGAGTTCCCTTAGCGATCGGTGAGCGTTCCTCAACGAATGCGGTCAATATTCCCGATCTAAACCGGCAAGACAACGAGCCTCTGGCTGAAGAGTTAGAGCCTTGGATTTCTGATCAAGGGGTCACGGGTTCGATCCTCGGGAGGTGCAACACTTTGGGTTGGGTATGATGGTTAATAAGCCAGAAGGTTTCATTCCAATCTCCCTTGTCTTTGCCCGCGATAGTCATCTACATTGAATCTCGCGACAGGGATTCTCACGTTCTCGGCAGTTCAGTCTTCCACCAAAAACCACAATATCCTTCGTGTCTTTCTGTTGCGAATCGTGCTCAGTGCAGTAGGGTGTAATATTTGAGTTATTAGGAATTTTAGGTGTGTTCCGGTATAGTTAAATAGCTAAGCTTTCACCTTTTTAAGCTACCCATACTGACCAATGATTTGGCTGGACCTTGGAGATGGTGAGCATTTTTGGTGATGCAATAACCCGTTGCAATATACTGGAGATATTTGACCATGAAACAAGAGCTCATCTCTCGCAAGCGATGCGGGGAGGTAACAGGAGTGAGCTGAGCGCCAAAGGGATTATAATTTGAGGGCTGCAAATGAATAGTTTTGCTTTCCTGAGCCTCAGAGGCGATTGATGAACATTACTTGAACCGATGCATCAGGAACCAGCATTCATGGAATCTGTGGGAAGTGAAGTTGGACAGCAGATATCTTAAAGTCAGGCAAAGGAAGATTGCTAAGATGAGTTAGAGTAGCCGCCAGTTGAACAAGCGTGGACTTAGCTGGAGGCGAGAAGACGCCCTGGGGTCAAAAGTCAGTTGAGACGAGGGCCAGGAAGCCATTTTCCCTGTTAACTTTGCCAAACGTTTTTACTAATTTGGCTCTGTGTGCGCTTGGAAAAATCGTTGGTAGTATAAAAATAACTTTTTTTTCACCAGAAACCTAACTTGGTCTGATTTCTTTAGTTTAAAAGAATGGTGCTACTATCGTGAGTGAAAGTAGTAACCCTTTTTTAGTAGGCTGGAGTTAACATACCACGATAGCAAACAAATTGCTTAAACGTTCTAAATGCTAAAAGCAGGTGGGAGGGCTAATTAATATACTAGGCACAACAACCAGGCCACCTTTGGCGTCTGAAATGAAATACGGTAAAGATGACAGGACGTGGGAATATGGCCCTCTGGATGAATCTCGGAAGGGTAATTTATTCCCGCCGGTAAATATTCTCTTGTCCTAACCCGATCATAAATCAAAATGTTTCCCTGTTCTCGGCTATAACCCCACAGTTAACGCTACTTCTAACCATAGTCCTAAATTTAACCCTAACTTGCCCTAACACTAACCTGAACTCTAACTTCAAACCAAACCCTTAACTTACCCCTTACCCTAAACATCAACCTGACCTTATCTGCCCTGGAATTTGACACAAAGACACCTGTATTGCAGGTGATTCCTGCTCTAAAGTCCTTACCAAAGGCAAGATCACGACTTAGAAACAATCAGGAAGACCGTATAACTGTCAAGGCGACACGTTCAACCTCAGTTGCTGTAGTTCAGTCACCTAGCTGATCAAAAGTACTAGTTACAGAAGTTGGATGAAGGATTCTTGTTAAGCGGAATTTCAACAGGAGGAAGACAACACCGGTTTGAATAAAATGCCTGCTTCTTATCTAGGAAGAGGATGGGGCAGGCAATTTGTTTACTCAAAACGATGGCTAGAGAAAATTCAGATCACCACAACGTACCGCCAAACCATGATCTAGAACCGAAAAGAGTAGAAAATACTCGCAATATATTACGGGTTGACTAGCATACGATAAAAGGGTGTGTGCTGGCATAAAAAAATGCCAGATTAACGGTCAGAAAAGCATTTAGGAATGAAAATCTTGTTAATTGTAATCTAAAGTAACAAAATCAGAAGCCTGGGTGTCGGATGGGGACCCAACTTATCAATATATCGATCTGTCACCGGCATACAGAGCCTTGTGCAATCGCCTCCAGGCTTTGCGTCGTTGGTTGTTTTGTACCCCCTATGGGTATAGCCTTTACTTTTCGAAGGATTCTAAAGTTCGGAATAAAAAGACTAGTTAAGGAGCTCGACCCGCCTTCTTGGTTAATTATGAAAGCAGAAGGGACTGGAGGCCAGACCAGCGTTAGCATATAGGAAGGAAGGAATGTTAGGAAAGCGAAACTCGGGAGTAAAACATGTTTGAGTATTTATTGTGGCCTAAAAACACACTAGCTGAACTTTTTGACAAAGAGGTTGAAGATAACCAAGCCATGACATGATCCAAAGCCATCTTTAAGACCTGGGAGATAACTATAGCAATCGGCGTATTGGTTTGACGTTTCCTACCTGCGGACGTGTGCATGGAGTGTTTTTAGATTTTTCAAGGCAGCCTTTACATGGGCCAGATGGGTGTGTGTTTCCTATCTTGAACGACTCTGTGTGGTTAATGGGTTTTAGCAACTGGGCGTCACGTTGCCTCGTAGCATGTGATAGTCGGGTAAGGTTGGAGTTGCGTGAGTCCTTACTCATCGTCTTAGATGGGCGTCTTGCGCGCGTCAGGCGGGCGTCTCAAGGCCCCACCAACCACTGCGACCAATTAGGTTGCCAGCTGGGCGCGGTCAGACCAGCAGTGCCGGACAGGGGTAAGCGAGTACAGCCAATAGTCGATACTGAGATTGCTATTTTTATACCATGACAACTGGGCACACTGCTCAAGAATAGAAACCTGACACAGATGAATTTATTACGACACGCTAACCAAAGTTCGACCGTCGATTCCGATGAGATCCAGCGTGTGCATAACATCAGGATGAGCACAGGGATGGTGACTTGCGCGCGAATTAGATTATAATGAGAGCAGACTTGTGATACATCTTGACTGGCGTGGCCGGAGCTGCTCCTAAGCGTGCCGCCATGATTTACTCGGATTCCAGCTGAGTGGGGAGTTCTAGTTCAACCCCGTAACTAGAAAGTGAGGTTTAAGTGGTAAATAGATACACCTGTTGACTCCGTGGAGGAATCTGTTAAGATAAAGACGGGCGATTCTGGCACCTCGTGCCTTCCCAAGCCATAAGCGGCACTTGTTTGTCTACTGGTTTATAGTTGTTGAAGTCGAGCTTTACTTGCAATAACTACACGTGGCCCCAGAGGCAGTCTGAGGTTACTGATCTGGCAACCCAGGTACTAGCTTAAAGGCCAGACACGTGTTTCGTTGATATTTTGCCGCTGCGTGGCACAGCTGCCAGGACCTCGGCTCATCAATGGATCCCCCAGAGTTCCCCGTGTGCAGTTTTAAAATTTCAGATTTTTAACTATCTCAAAATTAATTTTAACCTGGAGCAGAAAAATTTATTCGGGAGTCTATAGGCACAAATTATTGCCTGATTAAATTAAAAAGCTGAATTCTAAAACTTTGAGTATCTACCGAGCAGTACACACGGGGAATGATAATGGGCTCGCTGATGAGCCGACCCTTCACAGCTATGCCATATCGGTGAAGCACGTGTCTGGGCATTTATACGGTGCCTGGACTGCCAGCATAGCAAATACTTTCGTTGCATTCTATTGAAGTTGTTGATAAAATATGCTCTAATGTCGATTTGTGTCCTTCAAGTGACCTTGGGGCTATTTGTTATACTCAAGATTAACCTGTGAGTGCTCTTCGCTCCAATCTGTTTGTCGTTCTCAGGCGAAACGTTTTAGCCCTCTACGGTCACATCATTTCGAGTCCAATTTTTTCCATGCAGGGAGCTTCCTGAGGTGGCAAAAAAATCTTCGTAACGTCAATCAAGTCTTGGTTGGAGTGACAGTAAGTTAACCCTACCGTTCCCCCTTCACACTGCGCAACTGTACTTTACGCATAAGCTTCCTTACTTATTTCTATTAAAACACCTGAATTCTAAGTCACTAAAATTTAAGGTTTGACGACGAAAGTAAATGGTTCCTTTGGTTAAAAATGAAATAAGCAGATGGCATGGCATTTGTGCTTTGGGGTTCTGTATCGCTCAAGTATTGGGTTGTCCCATACCTTCGAGCGGTTTTTCATTATTAGAACTTTCCTCGTGTTAAACTTTATTTCATTTTATTTCGCTAGTCAACCGCATTCATACTTAGCTATTTTTACTGTTTATGTTCAAATTATTTACGATTATTCACGGTTCAAACTTTTTTGTGGCGAACTGATGTATGAACTATTTCGTAAGTATTCCTCTGTACGAGGATGTCCAGAAACGGGAGATGGTTGTCAACTTCTTTTTAGAGCTTAACTGTGATTCCTGGTATCTTTGAGTTAATAGCACTGTATCGTTTTTCCAGTTGATCTCTTTTTAACGATGCCAAACGTATCATCAGCTTAGCATACTGATAGTTTAGGATTAACTAGTGGTGGTGTTGTAGCCTCTAAGTTGCACATAGTTATTTCCAAAACAGGAAGTCATAAATAGGTGACCCATAGGCGCTCCCTTTAGCTGTTTATAGTATTCATCTGAGAAAAAAAGTTCTTTTCATCTGATCGGCACATCGACTTGGATGCCATGTACAGCAATCTCAAAGAAAAATGGAGAAGGCGCCAACAAAGCTGGATGAGATCTCAGCCCACATTGACAAGTATTGGCAGGAACGACGAAGTAATATTAAATATTTACTTTACATTTTAAGAGTTTTCCACTCTTACGACGACTTGGGGATCTGAAGTGGAACCGACAATGAGAAGGAAGACCGGAATGGCCATTTCTGGCTTATTAGCCGTCATCAGCCAGTCATACCCAATCCCAAGTGTGGCACCCTTGGGATTCGAACCCGCGAATTTTGGTATTTGAGTCGAACACTCTACCATTGAGCAACGGGCTCGTTGTTTTGTCGGTTGTGATCGATAATATGATGATTGTGGGCTCACCGATCTGCTTTAAGGAACACGCATGTTCCGTTAGTGTCCCTGGAGCTCAGACTAGAGCCTCGTGCGGTCGCATAGCGACGTGTAGCTCATCATATCATCATATTCCCGATCGCAAACCGAAAAACAACGAACCCGTGGCTCAATGGTAAAGCGTTCGACTCAACTAAAAAATGTTGCGGGTTCGAATCTCAGGTGTTTCACACTTGGGATTGGGTATGACTGGCTGATGACGGCTAATAAGCCAGAAATGATCATTCCGGTATCCCTTGTCTTAATCGGTTCAATTTAATCATATGCTACACGTCGCTATGCGACCGACTGCGAGGTCTCTAGTCTGACCTCCAGGGAACAATGGAACATACATGTTCCTTAAGCAGATAGGTGAGCTGCACACCTATTATCATATATATATATATATATATATATATATATATATATATATATATATATAGATATATCTAGTAAAATTTCTGAAATTAGTGAAGTGTAGACATGGAGTCAGATAGCTCGGACATGACTTTTAGGGAGTCAGACCCGAAATTTAAATGAACATTTGGGTCGAAGACAATCAACTACGTGGAATACCGTAATGCCCATTCTAAAAACAAGTCATACTACAAGTAGTATGAATCATATGGCAAAGACGTTATAGCGTACTTCCGACATACGTATACATACTAAAAGCTCAGACACGTGTTTCGCCGATGTTTCTGTTGCTGCGTGACACAGCAACGAGAGGGGTTCGGCTCCTCAGTGGGTCCCCCAGCGTTCTCTATGCGGTTTTCTGCATATGGACTCCAGCATCTAATAATCGGGTTAATAATTTCTAGCATTAAGTGCGGGACATGGAGTCAGGTGATTCGGACATGACTTTTTAGGGTCAGACCCGAAATTTCAATGCTTCGGTCGAAGACAATCAACCACTGTGGAATAACCACGTAATGCCCATTCTCCAAACAAGTAGTATGAATCTTATATGGCAAAGACGTTAAACCGTACTTCCGACATAGGCACAAACTCAAATCCCAGACACGTGTTTCGCCGATGTTTCTGTTGCTTCGTGACACAGCAACGAGGGGTTCGGCTCCTCAGTGGGTCCCCCAGCGTTCTCTATGCGGTTTCTGGTATATGGACTCCAAAGAATAATCTGGTAAATAATTTTAAGAAATTATTAAATGCAGGACATGGAGTCAGGTTATTAGGACATGACTTTTTAGGGTCAGACCCGAAATTTCAATGAACTTTTTGGGCCGAAGATAATCAACCACCGTGGAATTACCACGCTGGGGACACACTGAGAGCTGAACCCCCGTTGCTGTGTCAGGCTGCA
>WEDG01013843.1:0-22753 GCA_017591395.1 Schistocephalus solidus
CAGTTTCTGTCGGCCGCGATCGAATCATGATGATAGTGTGGCTCCACCGATCCGCTTAGCGAACATTTATGTTCCGCTGTGCCCCTGGAACTCAGACTAGAGCATCTACAGGCAGTCGCATAGCGACGTAGCATATGTTGATAATGTGGAACCGACAAAAGACAAGGGAGACGAATGGCCATTTCTGGCTTTATTAGCCGTCATCAGCCAGTCATACCCAATCCCAAGTGGAACACCTGGGATTCGAACCCGCGACCTTTTGGCATTTGAGTCGAACGTTTCTACCATTGAGCCACGGGCTCGTTGTTTTGTCGGTTGCGATCGGGAATATGATGATAGTGTGTGGCTCACCGATCTGCTTAAGGAACATTTATGTTCCGCTGTGCCCTGAACTCGTGACTCAGAGTACTCACAGGCAGTCGCATAGCGACGTGCAGCATATGTTGATAATGTGGAACCGACAAAGACAAGGGAGACCGAATGGCCATTTCTGGCTTATTAGCCGTCATCAGCCAGTCATACCCAATCCCAAGTGTGGAAACACCTGGGATTCGAACCCGCGACCTTTGGTATTTGAGTCGAACGCTTTCTACCACTGAGCCACGGGCTCGTTCTTTGTCGGTTGCGATCGGGAATATGATGATAGTGTGTGGCTCACCGATCTGCTTAAGGTTTATTTATGTTCCGTTGTGCCCTGAACTCAGACTAGAGTACTTTCACAGGCAGTCGCATAGCGACGTGTAGCATATGCTGATAATGTGGGACTGACAAAGACAAGGGAGACCGGAATGGCCATTTCTGGCTTATTAGCCGTCATCAGCCAGTTATACCCAATCCCAAGTGTGGAACACCTGGGATTCGAACCCGCGACCTTTGGTATTTGAGTCGAACGCTTTCTACCATTGAGCCACGGGCTCGTTGCTTTGTCGGTTGCGATCGGGAATATGATGATAGTGTGTGGCTCACCGATCTCGCTTAAGGAACATTTATGTTCCGTTGTGCCCTGGAACTCAGACTAGAGTATTTCACAGGCAGTCGCATAGCGACGTAGCATATGTTGATAATGGAACCGACAAAGACAAGGGAGACCGGACCGCCATTTCTGGCTTATTAGCCGTCATCAGCCGTCATACCCAATCCCAAGTGTGGGAACACCTGGGATTCGAACCCGCGACCTTTTGGTATTTGAGTCGAACGCTCTACCATTGAGCCACGGGCTCGTTGCTTTTGTCGGTTGCGATCGGGAATATGATGATAGTGTGTGGCTCACCGATCTGCTTAAGGAACATTTATGTTCCGTTGTGCCCCTGAACCTCAGACTAGAGTATCTCACAGGCAGTCGCATAGCGACGTGTAGCATATGTTGATAATGTGGAACCGACAAAGACAAGGGAGACTGGAATGGCTATTTTGGCTTATTAGCCGTCATCAGCCAAAGTCATACCCAATCCCAAGTGTGGAACACCTGGGATTCGAACCCGCGACCTTTTGGTATTTGAGTCGAACGTTTCTACCATTGAGCCACGGGCTCGTTGCTTTGTCGGTTGCGATCGGTAATATGATGATAGTGTGTGGCTCACCGATCTGCTTAAGGAACATTTAAGTTCCGTTGCGCCCTGAACTCAGACTAGAGTATTTCACAGGCAGTCGCATAGCGACGTGTAGCATATGTTGATAATGTGGAACCGACAAAGACAAGGGAGACCGGAATGGCCATTTCTGGCTTATTAGCCGTCATCAGCCAGTCATATCCCAATCCCGCGTGGAACACTCTGGGGATTCGAACCCGCGACCTTTGGTATTTGAGTCGAACGTTTCACCATTGAGCCACGGGCTCGTTGTTTGTCGGGCGATCGGGAATATGATGATAGTGTGTGCTCACCGATCTGCTTAGCGAACATTTATGTTCCGTTGTGCCCTGAACTCAGACTAGAGTACTACAGGCAGTCGCATCAGCGACGTGCTAGCATATGTTGATCAACTGGAACCGACAAACGACAGCATGGAGACCGGAATGGCCATTTCTGCTTTATATAGCCGTCATCAGCCAGTCATACTCAATCCCAAGTGTGGAACACCTGGATTCGGAACCCGCGACCTTTGGCATTTGAGTCGAACGTTCTACCATTGAGCCACGGGCTCGTTGCTTTTGTCGGTTGCGATCGGGAATATGATGATAGTGTGCGGCTCACCGATCTGCTTAAGGAACATTTATGTTCCGTTGTGCCCTGGAACTCAGACTAGAGTACTCTCACAGGCAGTCGCATAGCGACGTGTAGCATATGCTGATAATGTGGAACCGACAAAGACAAGGGAGACCGGAATGGCCATTTCGGCTTATTAGCCGTCATCAGCCAAGTCATACCCAATCCCAAGTGTGGAACACCTGGGATTCGAACCCGCGACCTTTGGTAATTAAGTCGAACGCTCTACCATTGAGCCACGGGCTCGTTGTTTGTCGGCTGCGATCGGAATATGATGATAGTGTGTGGCTCACCGATCTGCTTAAGGAACATTTATGTTCCGCTGAACTCAGACTAGAGTATTTCACAGGCAGTCGCATAGCGACGTGTAGCATATGTTGATAATGTGGAACCGACAAAGACAAGGGAGACCGGAATGGCCATTTCTGGCTTATTAGCCGTCATCAGCCAGTCATACCCAATCCCAAGCGTGGAACACCTGGGATTCGAACCCGCGACCTTTGGTATTTGAGTCGAACGCCTCACCATTAAGCCACGGGCTCGTTGCTTTGTCGGTTGCGATCGGGAATATGATGATAGTGTGTGGCTCACCGATTCGCTACGGAACATTTATGTTCCGTTGTGCCCTGGAACTCAGACTAGAGTACTTCACAGGCAGTCGCATAGCGACGTAGCATATGTTGATAATGTGGAACCGACAAAGACAAGGGAGACCGGAATGGCCATTTCTGGCTTATTAGCCGTCATCAGCCAGTCATACCCAATCCCAAGTGGAACACCTGGGATTCGAACCCGCGACCTTTGGTATTTGAGTCGAACGTTCTACCATTGAGCCACGGGCTCGTTGCTTTTGTCGGTTGCGATCGGGAATATGATGATAGTGTGTGGCTCACCGATCTGCTTAAGGAACATTTATGTTCCGTTGTGCCCCTGAACTCAGACTAGAGTACTCACAGGCAGTCGCATAGCGACGTGTAGCATATGTTGATAATGTGGAACCGACAAAGACAAGGGAGACCGGAATGGCCATTTCTGGCTTATTAGCCGTCATCAGCCAGTCATACCCAATCCCAAGTGTGGAACACCTGGGATTCGAACCCGCGACCATTGGTATTTAAGTCGAACGCTCTACCATTGAGCCACGGGCTCGTTGCTTTGTCGGTTGCGATCGGGAATATGATGATAGTGTGTGGCTCACCGATCTGCTTAAGGAACATTTATGTTCCGTTGTGCCCTGGAACTCAGACTAGAGTACTCACAGGCAGTCGCATAGCGACGTGTAGCATATGTTGATAATGTGGAACCGACAAAGACAAGGGAGACCGGAATGGCCATTTCTGGCTTATTAGCCGTCATCAGCCAGTCATACCCAATCCCAAGTGTGGAACACCTGGGATTCGGAACCCGCGACCTTTGGTATTTGAGTCGAACGCTCTACCATTGAGCCACGGGCTCGTTGCTTTGTCGGTTGCGATCGGGAATATGATGATAGTGTGTGGCTCACCGATCTGCTTAAGGAACATTTATGTTCCGTTGTGCCCTGAACTCAGACTAGAGTACTCACAGGCAGTCGCATAGCGACGTGCAGCATATGTTGATAATGTGGAACCGACAAAGACAAGGGAGACCGGAATGGCCATTTCTGGCTTATTAGCCGTCATCAGCCAGTCATACCCAATCCCAAGTGTGGAACACCTGGGATTCGAACCCGCGACCTTTGGTATTTGAGTCGAACGCTCTACCATTGAGCCACGGGCTCGTTGTTTTGTCGGTTGCGATCGGGAATATGATGATAGTGTGTGGCTCACCGATCTGCTTAAGGAACATTTATGTTCCGTTGTGCCCTGGAACTCAGACTAGAGTACCCTCACAGGCAGTCGCATAGCGACGTGTAGCATATGTTGATAATGTGGAACCGACAAAGACAAGGGAGACCGGAATGGCCATTTCTGGCTTATTAGCCGTCATCAGCCAGTCATACCCAATCCCAAGTGTGGAACACCTGGGATTCGAACCCGCGACCATTTGGTATTTGAGTCGAACGGGCTCTACCATTGAGCCACGGGCTCGTTGCTTTGTCGGATGCGATCGGAATATGATGATAGTGTGTGGCTCACCGATCTGCTTAAGGAACATTTATGTTCCGTTGTGCCCCTGAACTCAGACTAGAGCTTCACTGGCAGTCGCATAGCGACGTGTAGCATATGTTGATAATGTGGAACCGACAAAGACAAGGGAGACCGGAATGGCCATTTCTGGCTTATTAGCCGTCATCAGCCAGTCATACCCAATCCCAAGTGTGGAACACCTGGGATTCGAACCCGCGACCTTTGGTATTTGAGTCGAGCGTTTCACCATTGAGCCACGGGCTCGCTGCTTTGTCGGTTGCGATCGGGAATATGATGATAGTGTGTGGCTCACCGATCTGCTTAAGGAACATTTATGTTCCGTTGTGCCCTGGAACTCAGACTAGAGTACTCACAGGCAGTCGCATAGCGACGTGTAGCATATGTTGATAATGTGGAACCGACAAAGACAAGGGAGACCGGAATGGCCATTTCTGGCTTATTAGCCGTCATCAGCCAGTCATACCCAATCCCAAGTGTGGCACACCTGGGATTCGAACCCGCGACCTTTGGTATTTGAGTCGAACGCTCTACCATTGAGCCACGGGCTCGTTGCTTTTGTCGGTTGCGATCGGGAATATGATGATAGTGTGTGGCTCACCGATCTGCTTAAGGAACATTTATGTTCCGTTGTGCCCTGAACTCAGACTAGAGTCCCTCACAGGCGGTCGCATAGCGACGTGAGCATATGTTGATAATGTGGAAGCGACAAAGACAAGGGAGAACTGAATGGCCATTTCTGGCTTATTAGCCGTCATCAGCCAGTCATACCCAATCCCAAGTGTGGCACACCTGGGATTCGAAACCCGCGACCTTTGGTAATTTGAGTCGAGCGCTCTACCATTGAGCCATCGGGACTTGTTGCTTTGTCGGTTTGCGATCGGGAATATGATGATAGTGTGTGGCTCACCGATCTGCTTAAGGAACATTTATGTTCCGTTGTGCCCTGGAACTCAGACTAGAGCCCCTCACAGGCAGTCGCATAGCGACGTGTAGCATATGTTGATAATGTGGAACCGACAAAGACAAGGGAGACCGGAATGGCCATTTCTGGCTTTATGAGCCGTCATCAGCCAGGCATACCCAATCCCAAGTGTGGAACACCTGGGATTCGAACCCGCGACCTTTGGTAATTGAGTCGAACGCTCTACCATTGAGCCACGGGCTCGTTGCTTTTGTCGGTTGCGATCGGGAATATGATGATAGTGTGTGGCTCACCGATCTGCTTAAGGAACATTTATGTTCCGTTGTGCCCTGGAACTCAGACTAGAGTACTTCACAGGCAGTCGCATAGCGACGTGTAGCATATGTTGATAATGTGGAACCGACAAAAGACAAGGGAGACCGGAATGGCCATTTCTGGCTTATTAGCCGTCATCAGCCAGTCATACCCAATCCCAAGTGTGGCACACCTGGGATTCGAACCCGCGACCTTTGGTAATTTGAGTCCAACGCTCTACCATTGAGCCACGGGCTCGTTGCTTTGTCGGTTGCGATCGGGAATATGATGATAGTGTGTGGCTCACCGATCTGCTTAAGGAACATTTATGTTCCATTGTGCCCATGAACTCAGACTAGAGTTCTCACAGGCAGTCGCATAGCGACGTGTAGCATATGTTGATAATGTGGAACCGACAAAGACAAGGGAGACCGGAATGGCCATTTCTGGCTTATTAGCCGTCATCAGCCAGTCATACCCAATCCCAAGTGTGGAACACCTGGGATTCGAACCCGCGACCTTTGGTATTTGAGTCGAACGCTCTACCATTGAGCCACGGGCTCGTTGCTTTTGTCGGTTGCGATCGGGAATATGATGATAGTGTGTGGCTCACCGATCTGCTTAAGGAACATTTATGTTCCGTTGTGCCCCTGGAACTCAGACTAGAGTACTTCACAGGCAGTCGCATAGCGACGTAGCATATGTTGATAATGTGGAACCGACAAAGACAAGGGAGACCGGAATGGCCATTTCTGGCTTATTAGCCGTCATCAGCCGTCATACCCAATCCCAAGTGTGGAACACCTGGGATTCGAACCCGCGACCTTTGGTATTTGAGTCGAACGCTCTACCATTGAGCCACGGGCTCGTTGCTTTGTCGGTTGCGATCGGGAACATGATGATATTGTGTGGCTCACCGATCTGCTTAAGGAACATTTATGTTCCGTTGTGCCCTGGAACTCAGACTAGAGTACTTCACAGGCAGTCGCATAGCGACGTGTAGCATATGTTGATAATGTGGAACCGATAAAGACAAGGGAAGACCGAATGGCCATTTCTGGCTTATTAGCCGTCATCAGCCAGTCATACCCAATCCCAAGTGTGGCACACCTGGGATTCGAACCCGCGACCTTTGGTATATTGAGTCGAACGTTTCTACCATTGAGCCACGGGCTCGTTGCTTTTGTCGGTTGCGATCGGGAATATGATGATAGTGTGTGGCTCACCGATCTGCTTTAAGGAACATTTTATGTTCCGTTGTGCCCTGAAACTCAGACTAGAGTATTTCACGGCAGTCGCATAGCGACGTGTAGCATATGTTGATAATGTGGAACCGACAAAGACAATGGAGAACGGAATGGCCATTTCTGGCTTATTAGCCGTCATCAGCCAGTCATACCCGATCCCAAGTGTGACACACCTGGGATTCGAACCCGCGACCTTTGGTATTTGAGTCGAACGCTCTACCATTGAGCCACGGGCTCGTTGCTTTTGTCGGTTGCGATCGGGAATATGATGATAGTGTGTGGCTCACCGATCTGCTTAAGGAACATTTATGATCCATTGTGCCCTGGAACTCAGACTAGAGTACTCACAGGCGGTCGCATAGCGACGTGTAGCATATGTTGATAATGTGGAACCGACAAAGACAAGGGAGACCGGAATGGCCATTTCTGGCTTATTAGCCGTCATCAGCCAGTCATACCCAATCCCAAGTGTGGAACACCTGGGATTCGAACCCGCGACCTTTGGTATTTGAGTCGAACGCTCTACCATTGAGCCCACGGGCTCGTTGCTTTGTCGGTTGCGATCGGGAATATGATGATAGTGTGTGGCTCACCGATCTGCTTAAGGAACATTTATGTTCCGTTGTGCCCTGAACTCAGACTAGAGTACTCACAGGCAGTCGCATAGCGACGTGTAGCATATGTTGATAATGTGGAACCGACAAAGACAAGGGAGACCGGAATGGCCATTTCGGCTTATTGCCGTCATCAGTCAGTCATACCCAATCCCAAGTGGCACACCTGGGATTCGAACCCGCGACCTTTGGTAATTTGAGTCGAACGTTTCACCATTGAGCCACGGGCTCGTTGTTTTGTCGGTTGCGATCGGGAATATGATGATAGTGTGTGGCTCACCGATCTGCTTAAGGAACATTTATGTTCCGTTGTGCCCTGAACTCAGACTAGAGTACTCACAGGCAGTCGCATAGCGACGTGTAGCATATGTTGATAATGTGGGAACCGACAAAGACAAGGGAGACCGGAATGGCCATTTCTGGCTTATTAGCCGTCATCAGCCAGTCATACCCAATCCCAAGTGTGGAACACCTGGGATTCGAACCCGCGACCTTTGGTAATTGAGTCGAACGCTCTCACCATTGAGCCACGGGCTCGTTGCTTTGTCGGTTGCGATCGGGAATATGATGATAGTGTGTGGCTCACCGATCTGCTTACGGAACATTTATGTTCCGTTGTGCCCTGGAAACTCAGACTAGAGTACTCACAGGCAGTCGCATAGCGACGTGCAGCATATGTTGATAATGTGGAACCGACAAAGACAAGGGAGACCGGAATGGCCATTTCTGGCTTTTAGCCGTCATCAGCTAGTCATACCCAATCCCAAGTGTGGAACACCTGGGATTCGAACCCGCGACCTTTGGTATTTGAGTCGAACGCTCTACCATTGAGCCACGGGCTCGTTGCTTTTGTCGGTTGCGATCGGGAATATGATGATAGTGTGGCTCACCGATCTGCTTTAAGGAACATTTATGTTCCGTTGTGCCCTGGAACTCAGACTAGAGCTCCTTACAGGCAGTCGCATAGCGACGTAGCATATGTTGATAATGTGGAACCGACAAAGACAAGGGAGACCAGAATGGCCATTTCTGGCTTATTAGCCGTCATCAGCCAGTCATACCCAATCCCAAGTGTGGCACACCTGGGATTCGAACCCGCGACCTTTGGTATTTGAGTCGAACGCTTTCTACCATTGAGCCACGGGCTCGTTGTTTTGTCGGTTGCGATCGGGAATATGATGATAGTGTGTGGCTCACCGATCTGCTTAAGGAACATTTATGTTCCGTTGTGCCCTGAACTCAGACTAGAGTACTACAGGCAGTCGCATAGCGACGTGTAGCATATGTTGATAATGTGGAACCGACAAAAGACAAGGGAGACCGGAATGGCCATTTCTGGCTTATTAGCCGTCATCAGCCAGTCATACCCAATCCCAAGTGTGGCACACCTGGGATTCGAACCCGCGACCTTTGGTAATTGAGTCGAACGCTCTACCATTGAGCCACGGGCTCGTTGCTTTTGTCGGTTGCGATCGGGAATATGATGATAGTGTGTGGCTCACCGATCTGCTTAAGGAACATTTATGTTCCGTTGTGCCCTGGAACTCAGACTAGAGCCCTCGCAGGCAGTCGCATAGCGACGTGTAGCATATGTTGATAATGTGGAACCGACAAAAGACAAGGGAGACCGGAATGGCCATTTCTGGCTTATTAGCCGTCATCAGCTAGTCATACCCAATCCCAAGTGTGGAACACCTGGGATTCGAACCCGCGACCTTTGGTAATTTGAGTCGAACGCTCTACCATTGAGCCACGGGCTCGTTGCTTTGTCGGTTGCGATCGGGAATATGATGATAGTGTGTGGCTCACCGATCTGCTTAAGGAACATTTATGTTCCGTTGTGCCCTGGAACTCAGACAAGAGTTCTCACAGGCAGTCGCATAGCGACGTGTAGCATATGTTGATAATGTGGAAGCGACAAAGACAAGGGGAGACCGAATGGCCATTTCGGCTTATTGCCGTCATCAGCCAGTCATACCCAATCCCAAGTTTGGCAAAACTGGGAATATTATATATATATATATATGATAGTGTGTGGCTCACCGATCTGCTTAAGGAACATTTATGTTCCGTTATGCCCTGGAACTCAGACTAGGGCACTCACAGGCGGTCGCATAGCGATGTGTAGCATATGTTGATAATGTTATAACCGACAAAGACAAGGAATAATGGAATGGCCATTTCTGGCTTATTAGCCGTCATCAAACAGTCATACCCAATCCCAAGTGTGGAACACCTGGGATTCGAACCCGTTATCTTTGGTAATTGAGTCGAACGCTCTACCATTGAGCCCCGGTTTCGCTGCTTTGTCGGTTGCGATCGGGAATATGATGTTAGCGTGTGGCTCACCGATCTGCTTTAAGGAACATTTATGTTCCGTTGTGCCCTGAACTCAGACTAGAGTATCTACAGGCAGTCGCATAGCGACGTGTAGCATATGTTGATAATGTGGAACCGACAAAAGACAAGGGAGACTCGGAATGGCCATTTCGGCTTATTAGCCGTCATCAGCCAGTCATACCCAATCCCAAGTGTGGCACACCTGGGAATACCGTGACCTATATATATATGAGTCGAATCGCTATACCATTGAGACACGGGCTCGTATGCTTTGTCGGTTGTGATCGGGAATATGATGATAGTGTGTGGCTCACCGATCTGCTTTAAGGAACATTTATGTTCCGTTGTGCCCAGAACTCAGACTAGAGTATTTCACAGGCAGTCGCATAGCGACGTGTAGCATATGTTGATAATGTGGAACCGACAAAGACAAGGGAGACTCGGAATGGCCATTTCTGGCTTATAAGCCGTTATCAGCCAGTCATAGCCCAATCCCAAGTGTGGCACACCTGGGAATTCGAACCCGCGACCTATAGTAATTGAGTCGAGCGTTTCTACCATTGAGCCACGGGCTCTTTGCTTTTGTCGGTTGCAATCGGGAATATGATGATAGTGTGTGGCTCACCGATCTGCTTTAAGGAACATTTTATGTTCCGTTGTGCCCCTGAACTCAGACTCAGAGCCCTCACCGGCAGTTCCAATAGCGACGTAGCATATGTTTGATAATGTGGAAGCGACAGAGATAACGGAGACCTGAATGGCCATTTCTGGCTTATTAGCCGTCATCAGCCTGTAATACCCAATCCCAATTGTGGCACACCTGGGATTCGAACCCGCGACCTTTGGTAATTGAGTCGAGCGCTCTACCATTGAGCCACGGGCTCGTTGCTTTGTCGGTTGCGATCGGGAATATGATGATAGTGTGTGGCTCACCGATCTGCTTAAGGAACATTTATGTTCCGCTGTGCCCTGAACTCAGACTAGAGCCCTAACATGCGGTCGCGCAGCGACGTGTAGCATATGTTGATAATGTGGAACCGACAAAGACAAGGAAGACTGGAAATGGCCAT
The DNA here is from genome assembly GCA_017591395.1 of Schistocephalus solidus. Taxonomy (NCBI): domain Eukaryota; kingdom Metazoa; phylum Platyhelminthes; class Cestoda; order Diphyllobothriidea; family Diphyllobothriidae; genus Schistocephalus; species Schistocephalus solidus. The sequence goes on from WEDG01013843.1 coordinate 10,821, forward strand.
TTCTGGCTTATTAGCCGTCATCAGCCAGTCATACCCAATCCCAAGTGTGTACACCTGGAATTTCGAACCCGCGACCTTTGGTAATTGAGTCGAGCGCTCTACCATTGAGCAACGGACTCGTTGCTTTGTCGGTTGCAATCGGGATAATGATGATAGTGTGTGGCTTACCGATATGCTTAAGGAACATTTATGTTCCGTTGTGCCCTGGAACTCAGACTAGAGTCTCACAGGCAGTCGCATAGCGACGTGTAGCATATGTGGGATAATGTGGAAGCGACAAAGACAAGGGGAGATTCTGAATGGCCATTTCTGGCTTTATGAGCCGTCATCAGCCAGTCATACCCAATCCCAAGTGTGCGAACACCTGGGATTCGAAACCCGCGACCTTTGGTTTATTGAGTCGAACGTTTCACCATTGAGCCACGGGCTCGTTGCTTTGTCGGTTGCGATCGGGAATATGATGATATTGTGTGGCTCACTGATCTGGTTAAGGAACATTTATGTTCCGTTGTGCCCTGGAATTCAGACTAGTACCCTCACAGGCAGTCGCATAGCGACGAGTAGCATATGTTGATAATGTGGAAGCGACAAAGACAAGGGAGACCGGAATGGCCATTTCTGGCTTATTAGCCGTCATCAGCCAGTCATACCCAATCCCAAGTGTGGAACACCTGGGATTCGAACACGCGACCTTTGGTAATTGAGTCGAACGCTCAACCATTGAGCCACGGGCTCGTTGCTTAGTCGGTTGCGATCGGGAATATGATGATAGTGTGTGGCTCACCGATCTGCTTAAGGAACATTTTAATGTTCCGTTGTGCTTTGGAACTCAGACTAGGGCACTCATAGGCAGTCGCATAGCGATGTGTAGCATATGTTGATAATGTTATAACCGACAAAGACAAGGTATACCGGAATGGCCATTTCTGGCTTATTAGCCGTCATCAGCCAGTCATACCCAATCCCAAGTGTGGAACACCTGGGATTCGAACCCGCGACCTTTGGTAATTGAGTCGAACACTCTACCATTGAGCCACGGGCTCGTTGCTTTGTCGGTTGCGATCGGGAATATGATGATAGTGTGTGGCTCACCGATCTGCTTAAGGAACATTTATGTTCCGTTGTGCCCTGGAACTCAGACTAGAGTACTCACAGGCAGTCGCATAGCGACGTGTAGCATATGTTGATAATGTGGAAGCGACAAAGACAAGGGAGATCGGAATGGCCATTTCTGGCTTATAAGCCGTTATCAGCCAGTCATAGCCAATCCCAAGTGTGGCACACCTGGAATTCGAACCCGCGACCTATAGTAATTGAGTCGAGCGCTCTACCATTGAGCCGCGGGCTCGTTGCTTTGTCGGTTGCGATCGGGAATATGATGATAGTGTGTGGCTCACCGATCTGCTTAAGGAACATTTTTGATCCGTTGTGCCCTGGAACTCAGACTAGAGCCCTCACCGGCGTTCCAATAGCGACGTGTAGCATATGTTTATAATGTGGAAGCGACAGAGATAACGGAGACCTGAATGGCCATTTCTGGCTTATTAGCCGTCATCAGCCTGTAATGACCCAATCCCAATTGTGGCACACCTGGGATTCGAACCCGCGACCTATAGGTATTGAGTCGAGCGCTCTACCATTGAGCCACGGGCTCGTTGCTTTGTCGGTTGCGATCGGGAATATGATGATAGTGTGTGGCTCACCGATCTACTTAAGGAACATGTATGTTCCATTGTGCTTCGGAACTAAGACTAGGGCACTCATAGGCGGTCGCATAGCGATGTGTAGCATATGTTGATAATGTGGAACCGACAAAGACAAGGGGAGACCGGAATGGCCATTTCTGGCTTATTAGCCGTCATCAGCCAGTCATACCCAATCCCAAGTGTGGAACACCTGGGATTCAAACCCGCGATCTTTGGTAATTGAGTCGAACGCTCTACCATTGAGCCCACGGGCTCGTTGCTTTTGTCGGTTGCGATCGGGAATATGATGATAGTGTGGGCTCACCGATCTGCTTAAGGAACATTTATGTTCCGTTGTGCCCTGGAACTCAGACTAGAGTACTCACAGGCAGTCGCATAGCGACGTGTAGCATATGTTGATAATGTGAACCGAAAAAGACAAGGGAGACCGGAATGGCCATTTCTGGCTTATTAGCCGTCATCAGCTAGTCATACCCAATCCCAAGTGTGGCACAACTGGGAATATGACATATATATATATATATATATATATATATATATATATATATATATATATGATGATAGTGTGTGGCTCACTGATCTGCTTAAGGAACATTTATGTTCCGTTGTGCCCTGGAACTCAGACTAAAGTACTCACAGGCAGTCGCATAGCGACGTGTAGCATATGTTGATAATGTGGAACCGACAAAGACATATATATATATATATATATATATATATATATATATATATATATATATATATATACGCGGTGAATCACGACTGTCTATGGAAACTCATGCAGAACGTCGGCTGTCCTGAGCGGTTCACGCACATTTTGCTTCAGCTTCATGTCGGGGTTACGGTGCGCGTCACTGACAACGGGACTGTATCCGAAGCAGTCGCAGTGACCAACGGAGTGAAGAAAATCTGCGTATTGATTCCACCCTGTTCAGTCTCATGTTCTGTACTATGCTGAGGAACGCCTACCGTGATGAGCAGCCTGGGATTCGCATCGCCTACAGAACTGACGGGCACCTTCTTAACAGTCGGCGAATGCAGTCTTCAATGTGCGTGTCTGCGGCTACAGTCCATGACTTGCTCTTCGCGGACGACTGCGCTCTTGACACCGTGACGGAGGAGGACATGCAACGGAGTATGGACCTCTTCGCCGCAGGCTGCGCCGATTTTGGATTAACAATCAGTACAGCCGAAACGGTTGTCATGCACCACCCCCTACCCAGAGTGGAATACAATGCTCCCCGAATCAATGTCAACGGTGCTCAACTCAAAAACGTTGAAACCTTCGCTCATCGAGGAAGCACGCTGTCACGCAACACGAGAATCGATGACGAGGTTGCCCAATGGATTTCAAAGGAAGTCAGGCCTTCGGCCCACTGCAGGCCTCCGTTTAGAATTGCCACGGTATTCACCTGAACACCAAACTTAATATGCACAAGGTCGTCGTCTTGACGACACTCCTTTATGGAGCGGAGACCTGGAGCGCCTACTCGAACCAAGCCAGGAAGCTGAATCACTTCCATCTCAGCTGTCTCCGCAGAATACCGAAGCTGATATGGCAAGAAAGGATCCCGGACACGGAAGTCCTGGAGCAGACCGGAATCCTCAGCATCCACGCCATGCTGAGGTAAGTGCAACTGCGATGGAGCGGCCACCTGGTAAGAACGGACGACAAGCGCTACCCAAAAGACTTTTCTACGAAGATGTCGCTACGGGTGAACGCCGACAGGAAGATCAAAAACGACGCTACAAGGACACTTTGAAGAAATCGCTGAAGCAACTGCAAATCAACCCGGTGACCTGGGAGGATCTCGCCCCGGAAAGACCGGCATGGAGAAGATCCGTGAAGACTAGTTTCAGAAATCTATGAGGCCAACCGGATCGCCGCCACCAAGGCCAAAATAGCGGCATGAAAGTCACCAGAGCCCCAGACTAACATTGTCGATGCCCAGGCCCTGCCAACGTGCCCGCGCTGTCAACGCATCTTCAGCGCGCTAATAAGCCTGCTTGGACACCTTCGGAGGCAATGCACCAACAATCCTACAATTCCAACTTCTACGTCAAATTCTACCAACCCTCATTCAGACTCCCCCAACCTCACTCCTGGCATCAATTCCATTCCTCCAACCATCATAGAGACCACATCCGTATACTCATCGCCTGTACCGCACACTACCCAACCACCACCGCCTTCGCCTTCACTACCACCACCTCCACCATCAGCGATTGGGACTCTCTCCTAAACTGTTCTCAATGCGACCGCACATTCACCTCACGCATCGGCCTGGTCGGATACTTACGAATCCATCGTACAGAGACTGGTGAACCAGTGCCTGGAGCACCAACACACAGCAGAGATCACCGCCTCCGCTGTCCTCACTACCCTCTCACATTCACTCATTGCATGCGCATCCATGACAGCGAAATTCACCGCAATGCCGACAACACTGATTTCACCATGCACACCCTCCGCTCCTGCCATTCTTACTGCCACTGCCACACGCACTACAATGAATGACATTCCCCAGCATCTACCGAGTCTCCTGTCCACAATGCGCCCGCAACTTCAACTCACGCATCGGCCTGGTCAGTCACCTGCGAATCCATCGCATGGAGGCTGGTGAACCAGTGCCTGGGGCTCCGACATACAGTCGCCGCGACCGCCTCCACTGCCCTCACTGCTCCCGCACATTTAAACACCGCATGGGCCTTTTAGGATGTATGCACCCACACGACAACCTGTGGTAAACCACCGGAGGCTAAGCCACATCAGCGCACACCATCTACACGAATACACAGAGAACACCCTTACAATCATCATAATGACCTGATATAATCACGGTTTCCTAGAAACCGTGGCTTGAACGGCTGCTAATCTGACGCTTACACCAGACCACGCCGTCGGCCCAGTGTATGTTTTGTGTGTGTCGAGTGGCTGACCAGTGGACGGGGAGTCAGACGGCAATGGCTCCTCCATATCCCCTGAGTAAGTAAATACTGGTGTGGCGTTATGGGGGACCGGTCGTGCTGTGGCGCGCGAATACGGGTACGCCGACACGTCAGCCAATGCGCCCACTCCTACATCAGACAACTGACTGGCTCGGATAATGGTCTGATTTTGGGGGTGGGGGAGAGAGTGAGGTCAACAGCTCAGCGCATTTTCCTCACTATAAACAATCTGACGCACTTGAAACTATCACGGTTCGCTAGAAAAGTTTCACGTGTTTTGGCCCCGCCAAAACTTCCTGGACCCCTAGTATTTCAAAATAGTACACTTTTAGAACGATCAACCACAAGAGACTTAGGTCTAAGTTTACACGAATAAGCTAGCATTATCGCCTCATGCAGATCGAATTTCTGCAAAGGCTGCACAGATATGAGGTTTTATATTACATAATTTCTTCCTTCCGGTAATAAAGTTACACCTGTACCGCATGTTCGTTTTTCCTATCCTATAATACTGCTGTCCCCTCTTTGGGCTGATGAACGCCTCTGACCACAGTTAGATTGAAAAAGTTCAGAGGGTTTTTACTCGAAGACTATTTTCTCTTCCTGGATCCAGTATCCCTTATACGGATAGATGCCAGTTGGTCACACCAACCCGTCGTCAGACGAAATGAACAGATGAGAAATGAAATGGTCAGATGACCAGTTTGTGCTACAGGACAGACAAGGACAGACAACCAACTGGGGTGTGAGGAATGGCCACATAATTGGATTGGAGCCGGTTATGGAGGGGGGCTGTTTGGGCTCCCTGTGTCGGAGGCGAAGGGGGATGGTAACTGAATGCGACTGCAGACGGTAAACATAATGGTCGTCGATGCGGAATGGGGACAGATGTAAGTGCACCGATGTTGGAGGTATCAGTATCAGTATAAGTATATTTGAGGGAGATGGAGGTGAGTCACCTTTTGAATTCCCTATTTGTACATGCGAGTTGTGGTATCAAAAAAATAGTATTTCGATATGTTGGCGAGGCCAACATAGTGGAACATATAGTTGAAAAAGAGCAGACAGTGAAAAAAAACTCCCGGTGATATTTAGGGAAAAACTGTCGCCCTTGGGGGGTGTTCATAGTCTCAACTGTTATTTGCCATGTCAGGGGAGGGGGTGGCTAGACAGTGAGATTCAACATGGCCCAGAAAAGATTAGCGGTCCTGGTTAGGTTGTGGGCGCAAGTCAGTGAGCCGGGCACGCAGGCCTTCGTATTGAGAGTCCAGATCGATATGGCGGTTGATGTTGTTTGTGTTGGAGTGCCAAGCTTCGAGGAATTCTCGTGCCTGCTTGGTGTTAGCCATGGCGACCACTTCAGTTGCGTCCCCAATGAAGCGGTGGTCACAGTCCACGGCGTGCGCAAACACGAGGGGCACGGGCTCGCGTCGGCGGATGGTCAGTTTATGTTCGTTTATGCGGGTCCCAAGTTGTCGACCCGTGTGGGGTCTACGTATGCGCTAGAGCAATTTGCACACGGAATGCGGTAAATTACATTAGTTTGCTGCTCTTTTACTGTGGGGGTCTTTGACTCGCGATAAGGCTGCGCGCAGGGAGGACGCCGGTTTGTGAGCGATGGAGATGCCAAACCGATTTAATTGTCTGGCGATCGCTTTGGAAATTCCCTACATGTAGGGAATTAGATGCTTTGTGGTTGTCTCTGGCGTCTGAGAAAGTTTTTCACAAAGCTAACCGGGTATCCATTGAGTCGGATGTTCCTCTGTCTGGTCTCCTCCGTTGTTGCTCAGCGCGCAAACATCCGCGAAAGAGAGATCACGAATAGTTGTTGCGAGTATTCATGTACTTGCCTACACGCGTGTGTGGGGACGAGGATGAGGATTTCTGGCCAATTCCCATGACGAAGCACATGGAACTGGGGAGGGTATAATCGAATACACAAACCTGTTAGACCAACTTTAGCACTGTTACTACTTCTGAAACTTTATAGTTTTCCATCATGCAGATCAGTTCAATTTAAACTTGCCGTTCCAAATATGTAAAAAATTCCAAACATGTGCATTGTGGCATAATTTCCCACATGCGATTGTGCTTAATGGACTAAGGCATTTGTATCAAAGCTTAAAAGGTTTGATAACGTCTGGTCCGCATTTTCTAGAATTTCTGCTGAAGTTGCCGGGCATCAAAGATCAGGACGATTGTCACATGGTGCCTTTGAAATCCACATTAAGTTTACGGGGCAACTCCTTGTTCCAGCTGAATGTTCAGGTAAGTGAGCAAGACATTCAAAGGCTAAGAAGTGGCCGGGAATTTTTATGTAGGAAATGACATGTGGTTGTCACAGGGTAACTGCTTCTCTTCGTCTTCGTATATATGAATATAAATGGTGTACTTGAAGTCTGCAAAGATTTATCCTTGTCTCCACAGATCCCGGAATAGTGAGGTGATATTTTTCCTGATCCAGGGGGAGCCACACTTATAGATTTTGGATGGAAAGAAATCAGTGGCCGACACATTTTCACTGGAATTTCATAGATAATTTTGCTAGCTCCTTGCATTGGGGACAGACGTTCGAAGTCTGGGTTGTTTTCTATTTGAGAAAGTGTCTTGCTGGCTTCAACGGATATTGTGGATAACTACTTGATGAAACGCCCTTTTTTCAGCTCACAATTCCAAAATGCTCGCTTTTTGCCAAAAGGGCAGTCGAGTTGATGCGGAAGCTATAGATCGCTTTGATGGACATAAAATTGTTTATTATATTGTCGTCCTTCAGAACGTTACACTTACCTTCATCGCTACCAGGTCAGGCTTCTTCATACAAAGACAGCCGCCGATATAGATCGCGTGCAGCCCATGTTTATACGAGAGCAAGCTGCTGATAAATTTAGAAAACTATTTGGGAAAATAAAGTCACACCTCACGGCTTGCACAGAAACCTGCCTTTTTGCGCATCTTGCGGAACCCAAAATATCATTCAGGGGAAACCAAAAAAACAACAGCGATAGCATAAACAGAGAAGGTTGAATTTAAGTGCATGTCACTTGCAAGCTTACCTCCATGAGGGAAGTGCATAACCCTCTAAGGAAGTGAAGCTATCAAGCATCAATATTTCCCCTAAGTATGTCCTACCACCAACGCTCCCAGTGGCATACCGCTTGCTCAACCAAACCTCTGACCATGATCTTTCTCTTATAACTGAACTGTTTAAAGTCTGAGAGAAGAATGATACCCTTATAATTGGGGATTTTAATGCTCTTGCAATCGACTGGCAAACGTGGATCACTCAGAGTCTACCAGATAAAGTAAATCAGAAATTACTGCAGTGTACAACAGGCAAGCTTCTCTGTCAGAACATTATCTTCGGAACATGGATAACAACTAAATTTATATCGAATTTATTTTTACCCTGGATGAGAAAGATATGCGTGACCAACAGGACCTTCCAGCAGTGCAGCAAGTGAACATGTGCATACTGCGCTACAGTTCGAGCACTTCATTTTTCTAAAATAAACCTGTACCCTGGGACATTGAATTACGCGGTAAAATGCCTGACAGTTGGAGTGATTTTAGCGCGTTACTAAGTAGGATTGTGGATCGCAACCATCCTCGCAGAAGAACGAGATCCACGACCCACTGAGAAATTCCTGCATGTTAAAAGAGAATCTGGTTTTGGAAAACGATATATGCTAACTGGCCGTGAATAGCAAGGCCAGGCAAATATATGAAATAACGGAACTTTTGTAAACGTGAGGTTAGTAGGCTTCAAACCCAATGATCATGGCCTTCAGATTCTTAATAGGTGCAGCAACCCAATGCAATGGGCATATTGAATGCTGAACCTCTTGCGTCCACATGAACGTGCGCACCATTCACTGTCTGGGCCTCGATAAACCTGGCTATCCACACCGGCAATTCATCTTCAACTCTGACTCACACATGACTTCGCTGGATGCCCTCTGATAACTCCAAATTGCATCACACTTGAGACATCGCAGACGCGGTGGCACGATGGGCCCCCATCCGGCAGCCAACTTCTTCCATCCCATCATCCGATAATTCTGTACAGAGTTAACTTTCCTCCGAACTAGCGTTCCACTTAAAGTCACTTTATTGAGGCAATTAGACTTTGGTCCTTGAGCACCCTATTCACATTCAAAAATTGCAATATGATAAACGTTAACAGCAGTAAATCTGACAGAGGTAAACGTAAGGTCATCGATGTGTGTGGGCCAGGTGCAAGCTGCTGCTACTGGCAAAATCTTCATTATATGTACAGTAGATTCTCAGCAAATGAGTATCTAGTTTGCATTTAAATTAGCCAGTTTATGAAAGGACCACCTCATCAGAGAGTCCGTTCCATGCTCCAACGACCATCTGCGAAAAGGAGTTCCGAAAGACGTCCGTGTGGACCAACTTACTTTTGCGGTTTAAAGAGATGGCCCTCAGACGTTCCGTCCCAGCCAGTCCCAGCAAATTCTAGGGCACACTCGCCATCTCTAACAATCCAGTAGATTTAGATGAGGTCACAGTGTAGTTTCCTTCTACAGAATGGGACCTGTAGGTCGTATTGTCTAGGGCCTTCTCTAATCACTTAATCTGCTGCGGAAAAGGGTTGATTATGATCTTCAGTTTGTGTACTTTTTTGAACTGACATCTGAAAAACCTTCGAGGTCGCGTGTCAATGTCGGAAAGATTCCATGTCCAACTTTAAGTGCGCACCAAATACTTCTCCCACGGGATGCTTGATGAATGGAGCAATACCGAATTCAGTTGTGATGGGAAACGTTAAGACCTTCAAAAAAAGGCTTGACAAGTTTATCTTGAGGATATTTTATTTCATCGAAACCATTTGATAAACTAAATTTAATGAAAATGTGAGAATGTTTTCAGCCATATATCTGCAGATAGGGTTTACAAAGTTTTTTCTATCTCCCCTTTATATACTGAATTATGTTTCGAAACTGTTGCGGAACAGTATTAGATAGAGCATCCAAATTCGGCCAAGGATAACTAAATAAATAATTAATTAATGTTATTAATTTAAGTACCAAGAGCAAACTATCGAAGCTTAACGGCGGCTTTTAGCAAAGCATTGCACAACGACACATTAAAAATGTGAGTGTTCAGCCTTGCCTCAGCTACCGAGTTTCCATGAATATAGTAAAAGATGGCATATAAAGTTTTCCCCAGATTTTTAACCACAAAATAAATGAGAGACGATAAGAAATTATTGTTCAGTATAAGGATTTCCCTCAGTAGGTCACCGTTTTTTGCACGTGATCATCTTCCACTTACAACTAGGACAGACCGGGGTAAAATCCAAAAGCTTATACTGAATTTGCTACCACGACCCATTTATAAGGATACTCATTAAAACTGCGCATTCAACAGGCCAGGTCGGATGTGCACAGGTTTTTCCTTCCTGTCAAAAGCGGTCAAACCGTGAAATGTCCCCTCCGCAGATGGTACGATGTCACCATCGCTGGAAAGCTTTGACAAATTTATGTCCCGGAATGAACCAAAGCAATGATGGATTTAACTTCAGCCTCGATACTCGCGCCCAAAGTATCGTGTTTTAACTTCTTGCCCTTAACGCAGCTTAGTTTCCGGGTCCTGATCAAATACCAGCAAAAGTACTGAAATAGCTTGCTAGCGAGCTCTCCAGACCATTTCCGCATATTTTCTAGTCATTTTTGAATCAAGGCCTCATTCCTTCTGATTGGGAAGAAGCAAATATATCCTCTATGTACACGAGTGGATCCCGAACCAACTCGTAAAACTATCGGTTGATGAGCCTGGCATGCATTTTGTTCAAAGTTATGTAAGGGATCATCAAGAAGGTCAGCAGGAAGTTTCCAGAAGTAAAAGACTTCCATGATAGTGCCCAACATGGATTTTGATGAAATCACTCCGGTTTAACCAATCTGCTCTCTTCAATCCAGCAGTGGTCCAGGTCATAAGATGAAAACACCTGCGTTGATGTCATCTACATCGACTTAAAAAAAGCCTTTGACACTATTCCATACCATCTGTTACTCTACAAGTTCCGAGAATCCGGGATAAGTGGGAATTCACTTAATTGGATAGAGGACTTCTTGATAGGTCAACCGCAGTCCGTGTGCCTTGACAATGCAGAAATCAATTTTATTGCCGGTTTTCGGCGGTGAACCTCAGGGCTACGTTCTTCGGTCATTAATTTTCTTAGTGTATATTGTCGGATAGACTGTCGTATTAGGACGATGTCCAACTCATGCTCCACAGCATGGTGGTACAAGGACAGTGACATGCACTCAAATTAGTTTTAAGTGATAGTAGACTTGCACTGCATCTACCACACTCTCTCCTTCTTAACTCTCCTGTACCCAGTATCAAGACATTGTCAAGGAGACCCGAGGCTGGGTTGGGTGCAGATGAATCATCTCCCACGGAGTATGAGAGCGGGTTACGGCATGAGCCGACACCCATGTTGGGCACGCGTACACATGGTCGGCATTTGGTATGGGTCCGCCCCCAAATAACGCCTGCCGCACCCTGCTTTGGCCTCCTGCGTTTGTCCAGCGCGCACCACCATGTGGCCCGTTTAAAGGGGAATTTAATCTATCTCAATGATTGTATGAATTGATGGCAAGGAGTCAGTGTTTGCGGACGACATCAAGATATGGCAACCAATCAAGAGCAGTTATGACGAACACACTTACAAGAAGGATGCAACAGACTGTGTGAGTGGTCCGATAAATGGTTGAGGAATTCAACTTTGAGAAATGTATCTCACTTCAGACCAAAATGAAGAAGGAGAGCGCAATAGGTGACTCTCATTTAATACTTCCTTGATTTAAGGTGCCTGCACAAATATACTCGAACAAAGGGACCTAGGAATCACCATTTCGTATTCTTTAAAAGCCCTCCACTCAATGTGTTAAGGCGGTTAAAAAGGGGGATTAATGTTCTCTGTCATTTAAAAAACTTTCGTAGATATCAATGCGGAAATATGGAATATGAATTTCAGGCGTGACGACCATGGTTAAAAGATTACAAGGTACTGAAAAAGGGTCTCAAAGGAGGACAGAAAATATCTCTAAGCATCTAAAAGTTTTTATCATACAAAATGAAGACTGACGCGCTTATCATTTTTTTCCTCTTGAGCACAGGCAGCTCAGAGGCGATTTCATAGTGACAAACCGACTCGTTAGGAATCATGAATGTGTCCTACAATTCGAAGACTTCTTATCATTGAGCACAAAAAGAAACCTACGTGGAATTCCCCAAACTTCGACGAAC
>WEDG01013850.1:0-16847 GCA_017591395.1 Schistocephalus solidus
TATTTAAGGACAGCACTGCTTGCCTCCTTGCGGAGGAATGGGCTAGAAAAAGGTGCCCTAAACAAATGCTGGGTGTCACGTCTTCGGCAGCTGGCCACGGCTCACAGATCGCAAAATACGCGGTCTTAAAACTCAAACAAACTACAATACCCCCCATCCCCAACTCCCGTCCCATACTCTCCGGGCTGCTCGTTTGAGTTCGTTCACACTAGCAGTCTGGAATGAGTCGTTCGCTTTAGGCAAGCCGCTGCCAGCGGCAATTAGTCAGAAATCTTCATTTACCGACGTATACCATCGCCAGAAATGTGGCAAAGTTAAGACTTCTTTTCGTCTGTGAGCGGAAATATTGACCTTTGGGTGGAAAATTGGGCCATCGTGCGTTACCTAGAACAATCTGCAAATTTGCTGTATCATCTCAACACACCGGTTTGACGAGGTGGGCGTGGTCGTTGGTGATGACCACGCTTTCCTGCAACTCGGAAAGCTGAGACTTTCTGTCAACGCCAAAAAGTGGGAAGGGGCTTCTCCACATCCATGTGGGAGGGTCTTGAATGCGGGTGTCATCTTTGAATGCCTGATACTCAGATCGCATAATGGGCTGATCTTTCGGTTCTTTACAGGGCCACAACAGGTCACCCTGACCCAGCGTCACCATGGCGATAGGGCGTTCTATGATGGTCCAACAACTTGATTTTCTACTGGCCGTACGAACTAACTAGCTAAAAATCAATTGAAAATTCCTTAGATCTTTACATCGAAAAGTAATCCAGGAAATTATTGGTGGGCGTAATAATCCATCAAAAAAAGTAAACAGCGTTATTTGTAGCAAAAATAATGCGGAAAGCCAAGGTGAAAAATACGCAGAAATAACGTGGTCAGTGACAAACTCTTGTTCGCAACCCACTTTCTTGACTCGAATCAAACTGATTGGACACGTTTGCGTCCGTTATGACAACAATATGGACGCTATATACATGAAACTCGATAACAGCGAATGCTCAACTAATCAGGCTGTCCCCTAACATGATGGAACATTTAGGGGGCCGAGTACTCAAATGGACACCTACTCGCTAATAGAAGCGAAGAGGTGAGTTACAAGCAGTACTTATGAAGAAACGGTCACGATCACTGGAACAAGAGCCAGCTGATGTTTCGAATTTTTCCTCGAAACCATCTTCAGAGACAGTCGCACAAAAGTGTATTATGGACACCTACTCTTCCGTCTCATCTACACCAACATTAAAAAATAAATGCAACTAATAGTTGACCATCGACTCCGACGATGCTCACTGTGTGTTTCACAACAGGTTGGGCGCAGGGACGATCACTTAAGCATGAATTAGTTTACAGTGATAGTAGACTTTTGCAGCTTCTAAGGCGGGCTTTTGCAATTGAGCCGCCATCTTTTCTGCTCTCCAGTCGCATGTGAATCCTCTTATATGTACGTCGATTGGGGGCAGTGAAGGAAGGCGCCTTCACTGCCCTCACTGCTCCCGCACATTTACACACCGCATGGGCCTATTAGGACACATGCGACTCCACGACAACCTCCGGTAAACCACCGGAGGCTAAGCTACATCAGCGCACAATACCTACACCAATGCATCGACAACACCCTCACAATCACCATTTACCAGAGTATATCACGGTGTCCTAGAAACCGTGGCTGGGACGTCTGCCAATCTGACGCTTCCCCCAGAACACGCCGTCGGCTCAGTGTATGTGCTGTGTGTCGAGTGGCTGACCAGTGGACTGGGAGTCAGACGGCGATGGCTGCTCCATATCCCCTGAGTTTGTGAATCCTGGTGTGTGCATGATGGGGGCCAGGTCGTGCTGTGGCGTGCGAAGACGGTTACGCTGATCCGTCAGCCAATGCACCCACTCCCACGTCAGGCAACTGACCGGTTCGGACAGTGTCTGATTGTGGGGGTTGGAGAGAGAGTGAGGTCGACAGCTCAGCGCATGTTCCTCACTATAAAAATCTGACGCGCTTGAAACTATCACGGTGAGCTAAAAGCCGTGGCTTGGAAGGTTGCCAACTGACGGGATAACTCGGACCGCGTGGTCAGCCCAATGTGTGTTTTGTGTGAAGTGGCTGACTGGCGGACTGAGAGTCAGGCTGCAATGGCTCCTTCTTAATGTGGCCTTTATGGCACTCCCACTCCGTGGGATCCAAGCCAGGTGTGGTGGCACGCCCAGGGGTGGCTCCAGCCGCGCCAGCCACCTGAGTCCCTCTCCCATCTCCGGTCTTCTTGACTCTGTCTTGACATCGGGCTCAGGTGGGGAGGATGAGAGAGTGCGGTAGCTGCAGCGCAAGGCTACTATCACTTAAAAACCAATTCCACGCGCAAGTCACCGTCTTTTTGCTGAATTTTTTTGGAATTTTACTTTCAAAATAAAGCGTAGCTCTCTCTCTCTCTCATTCCCTCCTCCCTCTCAAGCCAAGAGAGAGTCAATAAGAGCGGAGACGGAATAATTTGTCGGTGAGTGGTGTGGCGTGGGCCTGTGCCTAGGCGTTCCATCACACCCCTCCCATGTGTGATGGGTGTGCATCTCCAATAACGCCTGCCGTGCCCTGATCTGATCTCCGTTTTTGCCCAGCACATCGACCGCATGGCCCGTTCTAGGTGTACAGTATCAAGTAAAAATATGCGGAGTTCACAAAATCTGCCGTAGAGCTTCTTAACTTGGATTATTATGTTAATTTAAGTCACACACGTACAGACCACAACATATTTGTGCGCCTCTGTCACAAAGGCTTCTCCCCGCCAAATTTTCGTCAGTTGACACTCACTTCTGCACATGAGATATTTTCAGGATCTGCCGTCACGGCTGGTTACGAGTATTCACACGGTCCGAATTCCGTTCAGTGGCACCCGCGAATTACTGACGTGAGCTCTGCAGAAGTAAAGTCAACCTGAATATATTCGGTTGACTGAGAAAAACCTATAACCGAGCGGTCGATAAAACGGCAGAGTCATACAAACACTACTCACGCTGAATTCCAACGTAGATAATTAGATCAGCCGCCAGGATAACTAATCAAACAGGGAATTGATTGAAGCCTGCGCCTCGGATGAGGAATCACTCAATTAACATATTGAACTTGCGGTAGCAGAGCAGAGCCTGCGGCACGGGTCGTTGTTTAGTTTAATCTATAAATGCTACTCGTTATTTTTGACGATGGAATCCATAGGAGTTCGAAAATTCTGAAAAAGTAAACAATTGGTTCCGGTGCCTACTCCCCCTCCTCCTTCCTTACTTTCATGCCTACCTGCAACTCGAATACTCGAAGAATAAACCAGTCAACCGTAGTGGCAAAACTAATTCTGTTCCTGCCGCTGATATGATCAATTAGATTGGCCCTATGAGATAGTGCGTGAGCATATTTTTGGATTTGTAGCTTTTTGATGCGTATCGAATAACCTATAATAGAGGACCTTTATGAAGGTAACTGCCATCCTATTCTGCTAAGCTACATTATTTCCCTCACAGAAATCTGCACCTATGGATTTGATTATGCCGAGCTGGTAGTGGTTCTACTGCGCGAAAAAAGATGATAAATCAAGGTCCGAAGATTTTCGGCAGTACTCCAAAGTTGAAGTGGTTAAATTTCTCGCGTGTTATTTTAGCGGAGACCGTGGTGAAGTAAAAAGTTGCCATCCAGTGGCCGAGGCTGAGTGGCTGGCGAGCAGCTGTTTCGCAGTTTCCGACGTCACTTATTAACGGTGATTGTTACAGTTTGATACAAGAAAGTGTAGCCAATTGCGTCCGGGCAACGTGCTCTATCGAGGCTCTGTGTGTTGGAAAACGTGTGACTGAAACGTTACCAAAAATTACGCTCTATGAGGGATGAAATACGCTTAGATAAAGTAGGTATTGAGTGTCAACTTTTGTGTGGGATGCATTCTGCCAAAAAAACTGAAAAATGGCATAATTAACCATCAAGACAACAAACGCACTCGTTGCGTATTCTATCCTCAAGGATCAAACCTGTATTGGTGGATCATTTTGAGATATAATCAATGCATGATCAGCTGCTTTGCCGTCACCTGGACTTTTTTAAATGCTTCGCTCTCATGTCCAACTTGCAGACTTTCGAAAACAGACCATTAGAGACAACTTGGCTATTTATAACTGGCTATACTCACACGAAACATGCATGCCGTTGAAATTAGACATGCACACTTCTCCAAAAATAAAATATTTTGTCAGCTGGTAAAAGTCTGAATGGCTAAAAATAGAGAATAAGTCAGTTTTTCCCATAAAATTGCGCCTGCCCTACAACAAGACCCACTCTTGTGGATGTTTCGGAAGTTTTGTCACTCCTATAATTCAGTTTCTGACACAGTCTAGTCTTTGTGGTGTTTTTTGTCTGCCATGGTGATAATATCTCGTACTGGATAACCATTTTTACTTTTTAAGCCTTTCTAGAGCACTGCTTGGGAAAGCTGTGATTCACCTTTCGAGTTTTGTTACGGTGATGAAGATGCAGAGGTCTTGGAGGATCCTGAGCAACCCGATATATATAAAGACCCTATCGAAGCCTAGTTTACTTCCACTCTCAGTTCCCAGTAGAGGTTATCTCTTTCGCTTTCTGTTTCATGCAATATAAGATTTTAATCGAGCCTTCCATCATGCAGGGAGATATTACTGTTTCCCTTGACTGATAAAAGCGAACTCCAAAACTGAAAGTCAGGAGGACAAACGGTGGAACTGGGATCAGAGGCAGATGAATGGACAGGTACTACGAGCTTCAGTTGGTAGGCAATCCGCGAAGACTTAATGCAGAATCCTAATTCACTCCTTCTGTTTTTAGATTCCTACTTTTCCTTACCTTCTTCAGTTTGTCATTGTGATTATCATTTTAAATTAGAAGAACTTATACTCTCCCTCCCCGGTTCGTTAAACAAAGTGGAGTTCGATCGGTGATCTTAATTAACCTACTCCAAGCTTAGCTTTCAGCGAAGGCTGAAAGATATCGAAGCAGTGCTGATAGAATCTGCTTCTACCAAAGATGGTCAGCGCTGGCATTCAGCAGTGCATTGAAGATTGACAGTCGATAAGTTCTTGTGGCAAGGGGCGGGATGCCAAGGGAGAAGAAACTAGCGTTTTTAAATGAACTGCGGAAATTTGCGAACGAAGAGTATTCCCATGAACGAAGTTGAATTCGGACCGTGACGGTCAGCCGCCATATGACCTTTATTAAACCCGATCGTCGAGAGCTTTAATATTTCCGTATTGAACGGTGTTCGATTAAGCGACACTATAAGGACCAAAGAGATGTCCGAACAGTCACTGCGTCTGAGATGGGACTCTCTGGACACTGAAAAAGTTAAGTTTAAGTGTGTCTGAAATACTAGAAAAGTTTCTTATTTTCCATTAAGGCTTCAAAGACCTCGTCGTTAAAAGGGGAACTTTATTCCGTAATAACTATCGGTTAGGCAGTTTGTTTGCCCTACGGGAAAGCGAGAAATTCAGCCGAAATCAGAATTTAACTCCTATTAGTAAAGTTAATGAGTAATGAGGGTAAAATCAAGCAAAGGGACGCTTGTTTTTTTAACTTTAATCGGGCTAAAGTGACCAGTAGCTAATGGTACTCAGATTTATTTAGAACAAACTAATGGAGATACGTCAGAATTCCCACTTCAACACAAAGTATGGAAGGTTTGCATTTACGGTTAGTAAATTAGGCGATGAAAAGTCGGGAAATTAACACACACAAAAAACTGTAACATACGGACCAACCACACCGCATCAGTGAAAGTTTTACTGCGATAGGGAAATTATCATTCCTCAAAATAAGACAGAAATTGATTTGTACATTTCCATTTATAAAGGGGGGGAATATTTTTTTTACCAAAACCAGTATATTATCGGTCACGTCTTTAGGACTTAATATAACAGATGATCAGGAAGGAAAATGCTGGAGGGCATTTTGAATTGCGAGCCCATCTTACGCTCTGATTGCAAAGGGACAATGAACTCCTAGGGATGTTCAACGGATTCCGTTATGCGTTCAAAACGTCATGGTGGTAAGGATGATTTGCATGGCCGCCTAAACAGGACATCGAAAAAGGAAACATCCACAATACACGTGTTTTTGCACGTCCAAATGGCACGGAAATTATGTTGTTTTCTGAGCAAAAGTGAGAGAGTTAGGGTTAAGGTTTGAGGGTATTGGAGTTAAGGTCGAGCTGAGATTGCAGTCAGAATGAGGCTAAGGGTTAAGGCTAGTATCATGTGAACTGTAAGTTTTAAGGCTTAGGATAAGGCTAGGGTTAAGATTAAGGTGACATTTTATTTTTAGGGCGTGTTCAAATGTCAAATGGCACGGAAATTATGTTTCTGAGCAAGGTGAGGGTTAGGGTTAGGTTTGAGGTAAGGTTAAAGGTCAAGAGGCTGGAGTTTGCAGTCAGAATGAGGCTAAGGGTTAAAGGATTAAGATAGGGCTAGGGTTAAGATTAAGGTGACATATTAATTTTAGGGCATGTGTTCAAAAACGTCGTGGCAGTATATTAATCTATAAGACGGACGAAATCCACAACAATTATCCATCATTGCGGAGGGCAGCCGACATGCTCACCGGTCGTATGAACCCACTTACTCCATGGAAGTGAATTTAAGCCTCTCTGAAATTTTGGACTCTTACCTGAGTACATATATTGTGATGGGAAGTTGACGTGACGTGCTCGTCAATACGAAGCTTCCCAAATCAGAAGTCAGAGACGACAAATTAGGTTGAACCAGCTAGTACTGAGACAAAGAGCGTACAGAAGGTTCTGAAAGCAGTTGCCGCAAGCTGTCCCTTCTGGTTAGTGCTGTGTTTGTATCCGCCGTTGAAACCCCAGGGCGTGTTCGTCTTTGCTCTGTGTTCACCTGCAGCCAACCAGTGCCAAGGCTAAGAAGCAAACAATCTCGATTAATAGGGAAGTATTTGACTTATTGTACTGGCCTGGGTTACCTGAAGATAACTGTACCGGTTTTAGTGACAGTAGGAGAACATTACCGACGAAGACTGGGGATGCTGGAATGGTCATTTCAGGCTAAATAGCAATCATCAACCAACCAGACCCAACCCCAGGTGATGCTCCACCCGAGACTTGGTTGCAGTTGCCACCGGCGCGCTTGATTTCCATCCACGAAACTGCCTGTATTGGTATTTGGGTAGAGGGCGGTGCAGGCGAACCCACAAATCCGATTGTCAGATTATCTCATACTGCCTTTCATCAATTGCCTCTAATAGAGGAGTCTCGTAAAGGCAACCTCAAATGTGTTATTTGATTTTTCATTGCAAATAACCAACCATGTTAAGGTGGCTTTACAGTAGGAATGTTTAAGTTTCAATGTTAAATGCCGATCGCTTGAGAAAAAGTAGGCGTTATCGCCTGGCGTTTCCTATTCCAGCTCGAACCCATCTTCAGAGAAAGTATCTGATATCTGATCTGATCTCAATTCTCTACTTGAAACCACTCAGTAAAGCCCCACTGGAAGGAGAGTTTGCAGGACGCATGTCCGAAAAATCAAAAGCATACTAAAAGTACCTAATAAGCTAAAAGCAGATGAAGATAAGGACGGATAAATTCAAATCGGCAGGAAACGAGGACTTTTAAATCAACGAACGGGACCATAGGAAGGATGGCAAGTGCCAGAGGCCATGGATATTCCGATGATTTAGCGACACGAGTATAGGTGCAAACGGTTCAGTTAACAGACACTGCTCACTAGGTGATGGACCCGGGTTCCGTTTTCCCATCACTGAGATGTAAATAATTTCTTGGAGTTATGCTTAGATGACTCCCAAACTGTATGCATCTTGGAATTTTACAAAACATTAATTATTAATCGGTTTGACTCCCCGCCTGCATGGTAGAGACCTCGAAATAACCTGCAAATAATCTGAGATCGGAATTTTAGTTCATACCGCATCCTTGATATATTCAGACAGGCTTTATTAGTGTTTTCACCTCTGATTATGAGTCAGGGCATTAAAATTCAGGTAATTTTCCCGGCTTTGCGTATTCTCCTCTTTTTAAATTATTTTCTGGGGTGGCAGTCTCGACTTTCATCCATTTGAAGCCACTACTTGACTAGGAAGGTGGAGTGCTTTGCTGAAAACTGTTGCGATTTGTGGTTTCGATCGTTACCTACCACACCGGCAAGGCTGCACGACCATGAAGGGTTATTTCCGCAAAGATTGCTCCCCAAATTTAAATTGATCGGGACTCTATTTAGTAATAATTTTTTGGACTTTAACATGGGACGGGGGAGGGGCTTTCGATTATTGCTACTATCTGTACTCTCAATATGGTGTGTCATGTAACCCCTGGTTGTAACTGGTTGCCCATTAGCAAGTTAGTGAATATTGCGCTATTACTGCGCGATAGCAATCAGCTGCTGCTTAAACGGCCTTTACCCTGGAGGATTTTGACTATCTTCGGGGCCAAATTGCCCCAGAAATGGTTCACAGCAGTCGCAGCCGACGGAGATGCTTCATTCCCTGTGCATCCGAGTATACTGTGAAAATTGCGGCCCTTTTTATTTGCACTAGTCTTTCCCATGCTCACTCACCGTCCGTTATATGATTGAAGCAAGACTCTCAAGGCAGCCTCTTACTGCCAGGCTTGAAAGATTTAATTTAGCACTGGGAAAACAGCAGCATGCCGATCATCCAGCAGAATATGATATAAAAGTAAAAAAAAATGGGAAGATGAAAAGGGTTTCGGGGTGGCTTTCTGGGAGAAAAAGATTTAAACAGGATACGAGGAAAGGAATCGTCCACAATACATGTGGCTTTGCGCTAAATTTAAAGCAAATTATGTTCAGGATTGAGGTGTAGGTTAGGGTTAAGTTGTGGGTGAGGTTTAAGCTTGGGAGATAAGGTCAGAGTTAGGGTTAGGGTCATGATAAGTCTAAGGATTAAGGTTATTATCGTGTTAACGGTAGGGTTTAGGTTTAGGGTGCGGTTAGGGTTAGGATACAGGCGACGGTTCTATTGTATGTTAGGGTTAGTGTTCGCGTTAGGATACGGGTGTATATCTATAGCTTTTCTGAAATTTACCGTAAGGCCACATATTTTTAAGCTGGTGGGGCGGTTCCCTTTTCCGGTGTCCTCTTTAGGTGGCGATACAAGGCAGAATATGATATAAAACTCTGAAGATGAAAATGGTTCGGGGACGGCTTTCTGGGGAGACAAAAGGCTCAAAATGACTGAATTTGTCTATAAAACAGGCTTGCAATGGTCCCATTTCGAGAGAATAGCCCGTTCGCAGCTCACACGACAGGAAGAATGAATTAACTGGACAGCATGCTTCGAACCTGAACCAGTCCGCTTGCAGCTCTGTGGCGGTTTACTGCAAAAATAGCAGCTTACCGGCCTCCTGGTTCATCCGTCGCAGGCAACGTCCGTGGCATCCACCTGGCTCTCGTCTCACGCGCACATGACTGGAGCTGTGTGTGGGCGTAGCACTTAGCGTGGCTGGGTCCAGTCATTGTCTGTTTCGTATCGACTGACGCATACCTGCACATTAACCATACTCCAAACATAGAGGTATCGAAACGGTCTACTACGAAGGCTGCCGTAGAACGGAGTACTTAAGCAGGCAGAAGAACATTACTGACAAAGACTAGGGCGACTGGAATAGTCATTTCTGGCTAAGCAGTCATCATCGATCAACCATATCTAACCCCAGGTGTTGCACCAGCCAGGCTCGGACCAAAACGGGTAATACAACGAGCCTGTGGCGCAGTGGGTTATATCGTTGGTCTTCTAACCAAGCGGGCGGGTGGTTCTACTCCCATAGTTGATTATCGCTGGCTGATTTCCGCTAGTAAGCCAGAAATGGTTATTTTAGTCACCCTTGTCTCTGTCAGTGATTTTCTTCCACCAGCAATTATGCAGCTGTTGGTGGGAATCGATCGTGAGTCCCAAGGCACGACGGGACGATTGAATTCCACAACCGATCGGTGAGCGCCAATCCGCTAGAGCAGAACGCAAGTTTCCATTTTATATGAACTGCACATATGCATGGACCTCGTTTATACCTAACGTGACAGGCCAGTCAAAAAGTCCTTAAAGCTTCGTGCAGACAGAAAGACAGAAAGTTTTATCGCAGGACTAAGAGGAACCAGGACGTGAAGAAGGCAGCCTCGCAGTCAGTTAGTTAATGATAGTCACCGATCGTCAGCAGGTGTAAGGCACCTTAGTCGTGGAGGCACTTTTTCGTCTGCTCCGGCGCTCGGTTATTCGAGCTCAAAATAACATTTCAGGGCTTAAGACCATTCGTCAAATAGTAACTCGCATCACTGATATAATATTTTTTCCTGCATGATCAAATGGGTTTATCGCGGCAGCTTAAGTTCTTAGGCAAGATCCTAGCCGCTGCGACCTTCAGGCCCGATTCCGTGTAAGAAGAGAAGAAGTGGGACGTCAGTTAGGAGGATAGTGAATTCTGTAGCGAACTATCGGAGAAGAGGTGGGGAGACGTTGGCGGCCGGATGAGGGCACGTCTGGAGCCGCGAGAGCGGCTTCCCTAGCGTGAGACCGTGCAGAGTCACCACAGGGTCTCGAGCGCAGTCAGGTGTGAGTCATCCTTGAAAATGATTGGCCGAGCAGGACAGCCGGGCGTACGTACAAGTAGTCGCAAGAGGTTAAGCGTTGCAAAATACGCTCGGAGTTTGGCAACTACAGGTTGTAGTAATGATGGGCCCAGGAGACGGTAGATGGGATATGTGGTCTCTGCTAGAAGAGATGGGGTTGATATATTGCACTGGAGTGATCCTATTTTCTGGATACTCTGGCTGACTGCAATCTTTGCAAAGCCTCCCGTTGTACTAACATTTCACCTGGATTAGACGTGCCGACTTGCGACCCAGCTCCGACACACATGCGTTCAATCATACTCGTCTATGCCCCACTTAAAACACTATTTCTTGGGTAACACACATACAGCCCGTTAGGCACTAAAAACCTCGAACTAGCTCCGATGCATATAGAAAAGCATCAGACGCCATAGTCTCGCTCTCACAGACTTAATATCGTTAGCACAGGCCCTGACCTCGCTAACAACTACCGTTGCTATATGAGACAGCAAGTTTGAGTGTTGTACACAGTAATTCCCACATTCAGGCGTGTTCCGTCTTCTCTCGCTAAGCAAATCTTGATCTGAGGTTTGTGGCACTCTAAGTACGCCAACTGCATGTGCCGCTACAAAGTGGTGATCCTGGCGTCATATAAACACAAAGCTTATATGTTAATCAGCTAAATTATCATGAAATTCCTACTCAAGCCTAGACATGATGCCTCTGGTGTTCTAAATACAACCATTATTCAAGCCGCCACACCACTGCGAACTCAGCCAAAAAAGGGCTTACGGTAGTCTTTAATATAGCAGTTCAGCATCCTCCTCTCGTAGCATCCATCCTCTTGTGACGCATAAAAGAGTGGTGACAGCACTTAAAATATTTTGTTTTCAGTTGGAAATCAGCTCATGCGAATCGTGAACTTCTGTGACTTTGCAAAAATCTCGACGGCTGTTGTTTTCATCATGCATAACGGCCGCCGCGCATAGCCCTAGTTTTTGAAGGACGCTCCTTTTGGAGTGCACGTACGCACATCTGTCTCCAGATAACGAAGGCACAGGCAATGCTGAAATGAGGACACTGCGGCGTTCAGAGTTACTGAAGGGCAATGCGGACGCAGACATTTTTGACGTCAACTGAACCTTTCCGAGTCTACCAACTGCGCCGAAAGCACGTGAATTCGCAAACCGGACTTCAGAAGCACATCGGCTGTTTTCACTACTCCCGTTTGCGGTCCTCTGCTGCTAACATCGGAGGCTTACTTACTTTTGAATGAAATATGCAGTCTAGTATTTTCATTTTCTATTCTACTGAATGCTCCCACTTCAAAAGGTACAATTTTTCTGCTAAAAACCGTCAGTGGGCTGTTGTTAGGACGTTAGGAGCTATTCTTTTTGGGCAGAACTAACGAGGATTTGGCAGTGACATCAATAATAGTGGCTCTTTACTTTGAAACATTCCTAAAAAACGCGCTTTTCAAAAAGTAACGTTTGTGTTTGGGAAGCTAAGATTCTTCGCATCAGTCGCTGTTAGATTTGAAGGTTATTTCCAAGTATTATATAGAACGCATGCTCACTGAATTGCGGAGAAGATGGAGCATGAAAGCTTCTCCAGTGGACGGGGAGATAGAAGGCGTGCAGGTTCGGGAAACAAACAATGTTTTAAACGCGGGGTTTTTCCCTTTTTCAAAAATGCCTTATTTATTCGGATCCCTGAGCGTTCTTGGACATTGTGGCCTATCACAAGCAAAGCGGGAGGGGCGTTCCAAAACTGACTGGCCTACAGTGTGTCGGTTGTTGATTGGCTGTTTCTTGCGCGAGAATCTCTTCGCCGGAAATCTCGAATTTTCGACCCACCGCACGCGTGAGTAAAGGCAGTGCACATGCTGATTGGCTGCTTGATTCAACTGGCGCATTCTGCAGCCCGCTTGGTCCGCGCTACCGGGCCTGGTTACAACTTCCTCTTGCCTTACATCGTGATTTCACTAAGTTTCAGTTCTTCATAGAAGTATACTTTGCGGAGTAAATCAGCAGCTGATAATCTGCGTTGTAATTTTGCCAATTTCCTGAAATCTTCCAGAGACCAGCAGTATCAACGAACAAGCAGTCGCAGTACCGAGTCCCAAACTTCAAACTGCTAAGCTTAACAGAACTCAAATGCTAAAATTTACACGGAATAGTTGAGGTGTGAATGCTCTCATGCTCCCTAGTTTGAATCCGATGCTGGCATTTTTAAGTTGGTAGCTGAATCTTTGAACGCGGAATAATCATTGAAAAAACAGCTGTTTTATGAAAAAGATGACAACTCCGCGTCCCTTATATTGCTCCCCATTGATGGCATGACGCACGTAAAAAGGTTTGCTACAATCGTCCATTGGCCAATTTATTTTAGGGTCAATCCGGAATACTCGTGAATATGTTTTCTACATCAACAGAAAAGAAGTTCATTCAGAAGGTAGTGCCAAATTTTGCTTCTATTTGGAATGGCATTTCAGAGGCCATAAACCCAGCGATAATTAAAATTTAAAATTTGAAGCAGGGCTTTTTAAAAACTCCATTAGATCTTCCTTTTTTTCAGCAGAAGAACAACAACACAACAACAACAACAACAACAACAACAACAACAACAACAACAACAACAACAACAACAACTTAATAACCATCCAGGCGCAGTCAGGATAGGAAAGGAACTTCATTTACAGCTCATACCGGTATTTTTTGTAGCTTACTGACTGTTCTTTGCTATTCGACTACCTAGAAAGCTCTGGGGTCATGAGCCCGGGTCATGAGAGATCCGTATTCTGCTCTGCGGTTATGCTAGGTCAATGAAAATCGAATCCACGTAACACTAAGTTACCCCAAACCCAGCCAATGCGGCGTGGGCATATGGTTCAAATGGCAGTGGTAAGCCCAGTAACCTCTTTGCTCAGGTAGAAGTTTAAAGCTTTTGCTATACCTGTGTTGGGAAGGTCTGCGTGAAGAATGCGAATAATTTGCAAATGCTTCTCACAGACCGCCTCGTCCTTACTAGCAATGCTTCTTTAATGGACATTATGCTTTTTACCTTTGTTGAGAGATATTGACGAACGAAGATCAGGCTACCCTGCCTCTATAAAGTCTCTGGGTGACACTTAATTCTAGCAGGGGTTTGCGTGTTGCAGACTGGCAAGGAAATCCGGCGTCCCTGTTCAGTTGTAGTTTCGAGCTGGATACTGAAGTACTAACGAGGATGACTTACTCTGCGGATTCTGGAGGGCAGCATGCCACGGAACGTATTTCGTGAAAATGGCTAGCAACTGTTGAGCTCTAGTGATCTACCGAGGGCTTTGAATTCCGACTCCCTGCTAAATTTAAACTTCCAGGCATTCCCTAACATGAGACAGACTAATAAACATTATAAATTGTTTGTGCGAGAACCACAAGCGTGCCCTGCTTGGGGCGTGATTTCTGACTTCAGAGCAGCTACACAGCAAACGACTCCTAACCGCTTGATCCTTGTCCCCCAAGAAGGGTGCGCAAATATGCACATGGTTCAGGAACGCCAGGTTACAGGCACGACTCCTGATTGGCCAAGGCCTCGAATCCACTGCTCTGGTACCCAACAGAGGAAGTTCAAATTAGGAGCCCCATGCTTTGAAAGACTAGGCCAGATTTCCTGCTGGCTGTTCGGCGTTACTGCGTACTGAATACACCCCAAGCGCAAAATCCTGAACTGACCGACAGCCACATAAGCTACCGCCTTAACCGATCAGCATCAGGGCGCTGTCGCTTAACTAGTTCATCTTCCCTGAACTAAGTAAGGAAAGAAACGGGATAATTTGCCAACAATTGTTTTTTTTCAATGAGAAACTTGCAAGGAAACAATAAAAAACTCGAAAAGAGGATATTACAGGTAGGAAGTGAGCGGAATGGAAACTTGTTGTTGCTGCTGTGGTTGTTGCGACTGCAGGTAGGTTCCCGTCCCAGTAGCACTAACTAGGGGAAACTGTCCAATCGAATTGATCTGAGCATTGTTATTGTTGTTCCTGTGGAACGGCGAGGTAGTGAAGTGCTTGATGAGCAGCTGTCGCAGGCGCTCATCCTGCTGTCTATGCTGCTCTGCGGCCTCGGGGGTGATCTGGAAGACCCCATTCGCGTCTACTGTCGCCCCCGACTGGAATGCGCTGGGTCCGAGGTAGTACTGAGCATCGCCGGTGCTGTCTACCAGGGCAGTGTCATCACCAGTTCCCAGGATGCCTCCATTCGCACCCAGCACGCCGTCAGTTGGGCTGCCTACGACTGGGCTGTAGAGCCCGCTGTAGAGTTGGTTAATAGCGGAGCCACTGGCATCAAGGAAGGAGCTGCCGCCGCCGCCACTGGTGCCGCTCACAATTGGTGCCTCACTCCCGCTTACCCCTGCCGTGGCGCTAACGACCGGGGTTTGACTACCGGCCGCCGGGAGGACAGAGTAGAAGAGATTGTCCGCTGGCTGTGCGGAACCGAGACCGGAAGTCGAGCTATCGTAGGCACCAGCACCGTTGCTGCCTTGCAGGCCGTTGAAGAGTTGCAAGTACTGACCCAGAGGCGCAGCCGAGGCAGCAGGGGCAGAAAAGGTCGTCTGTTGTGGCTGACGGACCGTTACCGGCTGGCCCATGGAGGCGTAAGACCACTGATGGGCCGGTTGTTGTTGTTGTTGGACCTGCTGCTGTTGGTGGCCCTGCAGAGGGTTGAGGTTTCGGAACTGCTGGAGGAAGGGTTGGTAACCGCCATAGTTCAGTACAGCGCCCTGAACCGCAAGACAAGAGATGAGGGGAAGGAGAAGGCAAGTCAGCTCCCGCGTGATCATCTTGTAGAATGTGTCTCTGAAGCGTGGGTTAGGTTTTAAATATGTGGGCAGGTGACGAACTTTGGACTACAAACAATCAGCCAATGATAGGCCGAAGGCGCGAGTAGAATATAATCATGAGCCACCTGAGTTGATGTCAGCGGCATATGTACAGGGAAGTGAGGAGAAATTAACTAGATTTGGGAAAATCGATAAATCAGTACACGTGAACACTGTTAGGGGCCGAAAAATCAGGCAGGAAGTAAAGTCCAAAAAGGCAGTGATATGAATGAACTTAAAGTGGAAATTGACTGGCGAAGACCTTATCAGGCTGCATGTTATCCTTAGTCGCCAATACTGTCTTTTGTTTATTGCATGGGTAAGCATAAACACGCGCGACAATGTAAGAGCGCTTTCGCCGTAATTTCTACACTGTCATGTGCTCTGTTCTGTTGTATGAATAAGACCTATGGACTTGAATATCGTACGCGCTCCAGTTTTGAAGGGGGAGAAGGAGGAATCGTTGGTGTGCCACGCCTCCCCAAAAGGACGGTGGCATACGAACGCCCCTTCTTCACCCCAAGTTACAGGGAGATTATGGTTAGGGTAACCTTTCGTGTTAGGGCTTGGTTTGAAACACTGAAGTAGGTACCTTGCCTTCAATAAAGCGCAATATTATTTGCGTTACTGTTGGGGAGTTCTTATCTAACTGTTTGAACCCTATCAGTGTTTCATGCCTGATATTTAAACGCTTGTGAGCAAGAGGGATATGAATTTTATCAGAACCGTGGTGGCTACACAGAATGAATGATTTTTCTTGAGTTTACTGGTGAAATAAGTTAAACATGCTGCCACATATGTACAGGAGTCAGGCTGATAAGGGTTTAACTACTAAATACAGGTAACTTTATAGAAAATTAAATTTTAGCAATACATGTAAGACAGCTGGGGATCGACCTCCGAGCTAAGCATCCAAAGACAGCAGGTTGAGTTGGCTCATCTGAATGATTTGAATCCAGTCCCCTCGCTGGGAACGGTCACGCTCGGCAGAAAGTCGAGTCAACAAAACTGGGATAATACTGCTTTTGCAAACCCCCACGTTCTTAACAAGATGTAATGACTGGTGAATGCAATAACATGCTCATTTCCTGTTTTTATGTTAAATGATAGGCGCTTTGACTTGATTAGTCTACCCGAGGCTCGAATTTACGACCTATTGACTAGAAGTTAAACGCCTTAATCATTGAGCGACGGGCTCGTGGTTTACTGGGAATATTCGCATTCACTGGTTGGCGCTCACCGATTGATTACAAGACTCACTCATCCCTGTTCTGCCTTTGGGGCTCACTCTTGAACCCCGCCCACAGCCACTAACAGCGGTTTATAGGATGGGCATTACCGACATTACCGAAAAAAAAGACCAGGGGGAGACTGGAATGGCCATTTCTGGCTATGCCGTCATC
>WEDG01013855.1:0-49997 GCA_017591395.1 Schistocephalus solidus
CGGTTTACGACTCGCACGACAAGCTATGACCCATAAACTCGAGTGCCACTAATTATTGTAGCTATGCGCCGCCTAGAAACAACGTCTTGTAAATGGCCCTCGTCCTTGTATTTCTATTTGCCTTTCGATGAATGTATCTGATAATCGGTTCGAGGTGAATCCACAACCTGGCAACCGGCACCCACGCGTGACCATGTTTGGCACGGGCAATCCCATTTTCGGCACATTTGTTATGGAAACTCATCCCAAATACAACAAGACCGCCATAACTCGATAAGCCCCCTGCGTTGGTCCACTTCCTACTATGCGTAAGCATGTTTAGGGGAGCATGCAATAATACGAAACACAATACAGTTTGACTCAGTTCGATGACAAACGCGTCTCCAGAAGGGTGGTGGAGACGGGAATTACCCGATGGATACGTTTTAAGGGATATTAGCCTTGCGATGCAGCTACCGCACTCTCCCTTCCCCCACCTGTGCTCGGTGTCATGACAGAGTCTCGAAGACTGGAGGCGGGCGAGGGCACAGGTGGCTGGCGCGGCCGGAGCCGCTCATGGGCGTGCCACCACACCTGGCTCGGATCTCACGGAGTGGGAGTGCCATAGAGGCCACATTAAGAAGGAGCTATTGCAGTCTCACTCAGTCTACCAGTCAGGCAATCCAGACAAAGCACACACTGGGCTGACCACCCGGTCGTAGTTATCCCGTCAGTTGTCAACCTTCTGAGCCATGGCTTTTAGCGCACCTTGAGAGTTTCAAGCGCGTCACATTGTTCATTGTGAGGAAAATGCGCTGAGCCGTCGACCGCACTCTCCCCCACCCCCACAATCAAACCACCGTCCGAGCCTGTTTGTTGTCTTATGCGGAAATGGGCACTGCTTTTGATGACCTCATCTACGTGATCTACCTACACGAACCGCCCCCACCCCCCCCCACCCCCCAACACAAGCTCTTTGATTTCACACTACGTGGAGTTGAACGGCCCAAATCTCGCATGTGTGAGATAGCCATAGGTCACGTTAAGGAGCCATCGCAGTCTGACTCTCAGGCCACCAGTCAACCACTCCACAAAACACATATTGGACTGATTGTGAGGTGTGCGTGTAGTTGATAGTTGGCAACCTTCCAACCCACGGTGCTGATCGCCCCGTCAGGTGCATAGGCTGATGAGAAGAACTGTAGTGTTTTGGTATAGCCTGTGATGTTCTACCACAGGTTTTCATGGGGACGCATGTGGCCTTATAGGCCCCTGCGGCGCGTGAATTGGCCGCGGGCAGTGCGGACAGTTGATTTGGGTGCGGTAGGTATTTGTTGGTGCTCCTGGCACCGGTTCGCCGATCTCTGTGCGATGGATTCACGAGTGACCGACAAATCCAATACGTGATGTGCTTGTGCGGTGACAATGAGGACAAGATAGGTCGGAAGGTGCTGAGTCTGGGGGATCTGCTGCTGGTACATCTAGTCGCGCCTATGGGACGACTATGTGAAGTGTGGATGGGTGCGTATGACGTGTTGGCATCGCGATGGATTCTGCTTTCGTGGATGCGCATGTGACAAAGTAGGCTCATGCGGTGAGTGAATGCGCGGGGGCAGTGAGGGCATTGGAGGTGGCGGTCTCTGCTGTGTGTGATGGATTCGCAAGTGCCCGACCAGGCTAATGTGTAAGGTGAATGTGCGATCGCAATGAGGACAGGTTGGTGCCGAGTTTCAATCGATGGTACTGGGGGCGGTGGTGGTAGCAGGTGGCAGTTAGTCGGAGGTGGCGGGAGTTGGCAAGCGGTGTTCGTCGCCGTGATCAGTACAACAGGTGGGGGAGTGAGGGATGGTGTCGGTGATTTTGGGCGGTGGGGCATAGATGAAGTGGTTATCAGTTGTTGGGGGGTTATCGTCGTGGTGGGGTCGGAGGCAGGTGTGGCAGAAATTTATGTTGTGGGATCGTTGTTGAATTGAGCTCGAAGATGTCCTGCCAGGCCGATTCGCGCGCGGAATGTTCGTTGGCAGGGCTTGGGTAATGGGGGTGTTAATCCGGGGTGCTTGTGACTTGCGAGCCGCCCTTTTGGCCTTAGTAACAGCGATCTGGTTGGCTTCGTATATTGCTACACCAGTCTTTCCCGATCTTCTCCATGCTGGTCTGTCCTGGGCGAGGTCCTCCCAGGTCGCCGGGTTGATTTGCAGTTGCTTCAGGAATTTCCTCAAAGTGTCCTTGTAGCATAAATGTTGACCTCCCTATCGGCGAGCACCCGTAGCAGCATCTCTGTAGAAAAGTCGTTTGGGTAGTCGCACGTCGTCCATTCTTATCAGTTGGCCGCTCCATCGCAGTTGCACTTGCCTCAGCATGGCGTGGATGCTGATGATTCCGGTCCGCTCCAGGACTTTCGTGTCTGGGATCCTGTCTTGCCATCTCAGCTTCAGTATTCTGCAGTGGTAGCTGAGATCGGAGTGATTCAGCTTCCTGTCTTGGTTCGCGTAGACGGTCCAGGTCTCCGCTCCGTAAAGGAGTGTCGTCAAGACGATGGCCTTGTACATCTTCGGTTTGGTGTTCAGGTGAATACCGTGGCGATTCCACACGGATTCCTGTAGCTGGCCGAAGGCCTGACTGGCTTTGGAGATCTGTTGAGCCACCTTGTCGTCGGTTCTCGTGTTGCATGACAGCGTGCTTCCCAGATAAGCAAAGGTTTCCACATTTTCGAGTTGAGCACCGCTGACATTGATTCGGGGAACATTATATTCCGCGCTGAGTGTCGGTTGGTGAATGAACACCGTTTTGGCTGTATTGATTGTTAATCCAAAATCGGCGCTGCCTGCGGCGGAGAGGTCCATGCTCCTTTGCATGTCCTCCTCCGTCCTGGTGTTAAGGGCCATTCAGGTGCCTAGCGTCACACAGGCAGGCAAATATGATTTTCTATTACTGGGCTAGTCATGTACTAATTAAAGGTTATCAGGGAATGAAGATCAGTCGTTGTATATTGCAATTTTTATGTTCTGGAGTTTGTATTGAGGCGCTCATTTGACGTGTTATGCCACTTGCTTTTATTTGTTTGTGCCTGCTTGCAACTTAACAATTATTAGTTATTAGGCCCTGCTTCCGAATCCGCAAGCTTGTTTATTGTGTTTTCTATTCGTTTTCGATGGAAGTAGTTTAGCAAACAGCATGTTTAAAGTCTGACAACCGGAATAGGAGGCTCATTATTACGTCTTATCCCAAGTGATACTGGCTGGTGTTCATAGTCTTCAAAATTTGTTCGGCGAACGGAGTTTTGTCGTTCGCCTAAAATTGTTCGTGATGTACTTTCGGTGCAGAACGGGTCAATAAGTTGAGTTTGGCATTAGTTGTTTTCACAAAGTTGAGTCAGCCACTCCACAAAAGCGGTTTCATCGGGCCTCACTGAATGATAGATTAAATTCTAGTGTCCTCCGAGGTTTACCCATCTATAAGTTGCTTTGGTAAACGACCCAATAGGATTTACTTCCCTCTAGCGCAAAAACCGTGACTTAGCGGTGGTAATGCAGTTCTAAGCTCAAGGGTGGGTAACCAGAGCTTTTAATCAATTTAACCTCCGAATGCAACAGTGTTGTTGATCAGTCAGTGTTAGTATTTTGATGCCACGCGCACACTTTTATGCTCGAACTTTTTATTTAGTACGGAATCTAACCCTTAATCAGTCCAACAGAGCAACTGTCTCGTCTTCACAAAGTCAGGGTTTTAATTCCCTTAATATCCCATCTAATTGCCTCTTTATTATATCGGACGCTTGATGAGTACTCCCGGGTCGTCTCCTATTGGTTATGAACTTGGTAGTCCAAAGACCGTCTGTAGCCTGTGATTGTTACTGTTGCCGGTATCCTTAACGAGATTTCCTCGTGGCGGTCGATGAGAGGGTCTCTGATGGCAGCTTCCACACTTTTATCATTTACTGACTGCAGTACTGTATTCGAATGCATGTCTGTCATTGGCGTCTTACAGCACAAATGGCCATCCCAAGGGTCACATGGTTTTTCCATGAATTCTGGTTTTTAGCGAATAAAAAGAGACAAATAAACAACGGGCTGTTTGTCAGCTTCAGTCAACCTGGAAAGAATACTGTTAAATTAGCACAGGATGTCTATCTTATTTGGCCTTATAGTGTTACTTCTGTTTATCGCCAAATGCCACTGGTTTGTACATTCATATGGTTCTACTTAGCCAACAGCGATGTCTAGGTCTGCCAAGATTCATCTATCCAGCATTAGTTGCATTCACCCCCGACCATATTAAAACGGTTCTTCTGTGAATTTAATACTTATTAGCATTTTGTGTAGAATTAGCCGGATTACTGTGTCTTTTGGCACTGAATTGTACTGCCGGTTAAACGGTTGCCAAACAACACAACTTCGCCACCGAACACGTTTAAGCTCCCATTTCATCAAGCTTCCTTTTGCCGACCTCTGAAAACTCGTATGTTCTGCTTTCCCCCTCCATTGAATTTCAGACTGTTTATCTGCTTAGAATTTCTCGGGATTCTTTTGCACCTTGAAGTGGTTCGACAAGATTGGCACCATTTGTATCATCAAGCATTCGATGTATAGTGTCAGCTTGTGACTTAAAAATGCCCTTCGTGTCTATGGAATGACAACGCACTCGTTGAAATGTCCATAACAAAACTTCGAAAGTTGAGTAGGGCAACCTTTTCGAAAATCGTGCGTGCTTGTCTTTCGGGAATAGGTGCCGTTGAACTGACTCATCTGTATGTGCCAAGAGTGTCTATAAATTTGAAAATTCGTGGAAAAAATGACGACTGTGACAGACTGAAGCGGCCTTTTCTGCCCTATTTGCTGTCATCAGGCATCCATAACCAACTCTTTTGAGGTTCGCAAATTTAAAATTTTTGGCAAAATGCATTGAGCTCTTCCCCTCCCAAAATCTGATCAAGGAGGCAGCTTTTCCATGAGACTCACTTTAGATATACAGAGTGGATAATGCACCTTTCTGTCAAGCTTATTTTTCAAGAAAAAGGTTCAAATGGGCCCGTGCTAGCTGAACCCTTTTGTTGATCTTCTTGCTTTCGTGTCAAAACTCTGCCGCTTTAAGGTCTTCGCGGTTTTCGTTTATCATCTTCAACTACCCTTGACTGACTTTGTTCGTTTGTCTCAAACCGGAACTCCTGTAGACGTAGCGTCATTAACTGTCAGTTTGTGGAATAATTAACCTGTTGAAGAGGTCGTTTTTTCATACTAATTGGACTTCAATGTTGGATTTTATAACTATCCCTCTCCCACTAGTTCATTTTTTAAAAATATTACTCTGCTATGTGACTCCCAAATCTGAAACGACAAAACTACTGCTGCTCATGCAATTTGAATCATTTTTAATTACTGGGAGCAGTGGTATGGTTCTGTATCGCGGGCTAGCTGATTACTTGTTGTCTGCAAGGTGCCATCGGAACCCAGGTGGTCTTACCACTTGGCAAACAAATCCGGTTTACTTTGCAGAATTTTAAAATGTGCATGTTCGTCATTTGGAAGACGGACGCCGATAAGTACCCTCCTGACTTTGAGGAGAGCAGGGGGAAGCAAAGCTCAATCCACGTTCGATCTTAGTCGTCTTCACTTCTATCCCGTTCGTCGTTTCTATGAAAAAAAATCAAGTTCGACAAACCTATGCCGTTTCAGCAATTCCCACAATACCTCAATATTCCTGTGGTTATATCCCTAACCGCGTGTCTATATGCCACCTCCATTAGTTCCATCATCTGAATCTAGACATCGTGCTCAGCCTTCAGGCATTGTTATATGTAACTAGCCAGTGTACGTTCTTAAGTAGGCCGTTCAAGCCATCGCATCCTTAATTATTTTCCGTATAGGAAGTTAATTCATGCTAAACTCTGATGAAATTGCACGTCTAAGTACTGCTTTGGAGGCGTGAAAGCTATTATCGACATTATATTATTTGTCACCATGTTTTAAATGTGAACTGAATGAGTTTGACCGCCTACTCGAGGAAGTCTTCATAGGCCACGTCGTCTACTTACAACCTTTCACAAGCCAATGGCGGTTAATCACCTCCCTAACTAAATGTTTTTTTCATTATGTTATGCGTATCAAGAGTTTAGATCGTCATGATTATTTGGATGAGTTTCTTAAGCCGGTGTCATTCGCATCTATCGACTGTATTATCCGAACCACCCTTGGCAAAACGACAGTACCTGACTAACCTAACTCTTATCAGGATGCACTTCCTTGCATTCCGTATGCATTCGATTTTACGAGTGACGACTGTACGATTAAAGCGTAATCTGCCCGCCTCCATGCACACATAGACACATTCAGTCTATCTGTTACTTCATTATTGGGACCTCCCTCAGTTCTAATATGTTTAATTGTCGGAGCCTGTCTTCCGTTATCCCGTCGACTGCGACATCGTGCATGCGAGTACCAGAATTAAGCGTCGGTGAAGCAAAAATATTGACATTAGTTTGTGTTGTATTTCGAGTTTGCCTTCACTTCTTCGGGTTTGTTAACATTGCTGTGATCTGTTTTCCTATGTTTAATGGTCTCCGTTCCCCGTTACTTGTGCTCTGAACTACGTCCAATCTCCTCTGTTTTCTTAGGACGTGGAAGCTATGCCCGTGACATCACCGCGGTTGATGTCCTCGGACACCCCGCGCAAAATCTACAAAGAAGTAGAAAAAGATCCGAAGGAAATCCCTGTGGAAATTTCGGATGGCATCAAGGATTATTATATCAGCAAAATTGACGAGCTACAGTACATAGTAACAGAAAAAGTGCAGAATTTGCGACGACTGGAAGCACAGCGCAACGAGCTTAATGCTAAAGGTAGGCATGCCTATTAATTTTCTATCCTTTTAGTTCGTCTCTTGCGCGAAGAGCTCCAGTTGCTGCAAGAACAGGGCTCCTATGTGGGTGAGGTGATCAAACCAATGGATAAGAAGAAAGTTCTTGTAAAGGTTCAGCCAGAGGGAAAGTTTGTTGTTGATATCGACAAAAATATCGACATCTCCTCAATCACCCCAAATTGTCGTGTTGCCCTCCGAAATGACAGTTACACACTTCACAAAATCCTACCCAGCAAAGTTGATCCCCTAGTTTCTCTCATGATGGTGGAGAAGGTACCAGACTCTACCTATGAGATGATAGGCGGTCTTGACAAACAAATTAAAGAAATTAAGGAAGTCATAGAACTTCCAGTAAAGCACCCAGAGTTGTTTGAGGCTCTCGGGATCGCCCAACCAAAGGGTGTACTATTGTATGGACCTCCGGGAACTGGGAAAACTCTCCTTGCTCGAGCAGTTGCCCATCACACAGAATGTACATTTATTCGTGTCAGGTAATATTTTGTCATCTTATAATTCCGCTCCTCAAAGTGGTTCCGAACTTGTTCAAAAGTTTATTGGTGAAGGCGCCAGAATGGTGCGTGAGCTTTTCGTCATGGCCCGAGAACATGCGCCTTCTATTATTTTCATGGATGAAGTTGATTCGATCGGATCAACGCGTTTGGAAAGTGGCTCGGGCGGTGATAGTGAAGTCCAGAGGACCATGCTGGAACTACTGAACCAACTGGATGGTTTTGAGCCTAAACAAAACATCAAGGTAACCACAAAGGGGTTTTTTATGTCGACTTAACTAGTATAGGTAATCATGGCAACCAATAGAATAGATATCCTTGACTCGGCTCTTTTGCGGCCTGGTCGGATAGACCGAAAGATCGAATTTCCTGCGCCAAACGAAGAAGCTCGTCTAGACATCCTAAAAATCCACTCGCGAAAGATGAACCTTACTCGCGGAATTGACCTCAGAAAAATTGCGGAACTAATGCCGGGCGCTAGCGGTGCAGAGGTGAAGGGCGTCTGCACAGAGGCCGGTATGTACGCCCTGCGTGAGCGTCGTGTTCACGTCACACTGGAAGATTTTGAGATGGCTGTTGCCAAGGTAATCTTTTGACAGTCTTAACACTCGTGTTCGATTGCTTCTTTCGTCTTCCTTGTTTGGTTTTTGGAAGTGCCTGTGTTAAGTTACACGATCTTTCCAGAGTATTTCGATTTAACATTTCCATTTTCTATGACCAGAAACAAAAATGTGCCGCCTGGTTGACTTGGTAGCATTGAATATGCGTCACGCATTTACTCTGTAGAAGTTGGTAGGGATGCTCGTATAAGATCCAGGGTCGTAGATTGGACACATTTTGCCATTTAAGCTGAACTTTACTTGGTTGTTCATAAGTTTTGAATGTAGCCGAATTGTGAAGACCTAGTTATCAACTGATATTCTAACCTTTTCTGGTTGCGTCACTCGGCCACAGGATCTCAGCGAAACTCGCAGTATCTAGGCTTTCGGCCAGTGCTTGCCGTTTGGACAGTTTGAGCAACTTTTTCATGTTACCGGGTTGTTTAGGGGATTATCGTGAATTGTCTTAGTTTGGTTGCCTTTTTTAAACCCCGAGTTACGTGTCAGCTCAATCTAAGATTGTTACTGTATGCAAGTTGTACAGCTTGTTATCCTCCCTGAGAGCCTTTCCTAATCCAATCTTTCCCTTCTTTCAGGTTATGCAAAAAGATTCGGAGAAGAATGTCTCGATTAAGAAGCTGTGGAAGTAGTAGCATTTTCTACGGTTCCTGGAAGGGTACCTATGTAAAATATCCTTCGGTCCAAGTTGGGCTTATGCGCGTCTTATTGCTGCGACCTTTGCCCCCGGTTACTGGAGACTCCATCTGCCCCCTACTCCTATTACCAAACTCCATGAACCATTTTTCTTCCTTTCCGTGCGAGACTACCATCTCGTGTTTTTTTCTTGCACTGCTTGTAGTCGTCCATGAGTGACTGTTATACCAAGGGGCTCTCGCGTTGCCACTATGCGGCCC
The DNA here is from genome assembly GCA_017591395.1 of Schistocephalus solidus. NCBI lineage: Eukaryota > Metazoa > Platyhelminthes > Cestoda > Diphyllobothriidea > Diphyllobothriidae > Schistocephalus > Schistocephalus solidus. The sequence continues at coordinate 8,858 of WEDG01013855.1, forward strand.
TATGAGTTTGGAAGTATGACTCATTTTTAAGATACGTTATTCATTTTTTACATTCGGTAATGTTTTTTTTAGTATTCTTGAATCGCGATTAAACCCGAAGTATACAACTGGTTGGATTAGCTGTGCATCAACTAACCGCCTTAACTTTCACGGCTTTTGGGACAACTTGGTCGTCATCACTTCCTATTTATCTCTTCTGGCCTTGGCGACTTGGCTCTTACAAGCTATGTGGGGGTCATATTGACCGCCTACTGCAGCACTATCGACAAACTAGCTTTTGGACCTTGTTTTCACTTACGAGAGAGTACATGTAGAGGTAATGCAGTTGAACTATAAAATTGCATATTATTGTTGCACTCGATTATCTGACGCCGCCTGGAGTTAGTCAAGTTCGCGTCCAGTGCAATGGCAGATTAATACGCCTTAATCAGAGACGAGGAGAGAGACATGCCAAACACGGCGAAGAATGGCGATCAGTTCGAGAAAGTAAAACGACTGATGCAGGGATCCATTGTTTCGGGTACGCAGTCTAGAACGAAATCAGCCAAGAGCTAGACGGCGAGAGATTATTTGAGGCATGGGCCTCTGACCAGAACTCGGTCAGCAGATCGATCGAGTTCATTCCGCTCAATAGGCCTTGCGTACATAGGGTCGAGAACACGAATCGGTCCCCCGATTTTCGATGGCCACCGAGGTCAGCGTAGCCACTTTTGGACCTTTCATTTTTATCTTATCTGATGACAGACTCCAAACAGGCCTGAAAGCTCTAACCCCTAACCTCTCCTCCCAGTGGCGTGGGAATTCATCTCAAGTTTGATGGTCTGATTATCGCAGGCTAATCTCGGCCAGAAAAGCCTCCAGGTGTTGCTGAGGCTCATCCTTCGGATAAAAAGGGAGGTTGATGTGGGGTTTCCGGGATAAACTTGAAGCAGGAATGCTTTAAGTTTTTGTTTCAGATCGCAAGCTGTTGGGCTACCCCATTTAAATCGTGTGTAGAGCTTCTGTTGCCTCAACCCGCTGTAATGTCCTTTTTGTCATCTGGGCGCCAGTTTTCTTTATATCAGCGAAAATTTGGCCGAGGGCTCGGCTTTTAAAAGCCATCAACGGCTGACTGCTCGATTTGGGTTTGACCAATTTCAGTAGCGAACTGTTTGCTTTCGCTTAGTTCCGATAGTTTGCCATTAGAAGTGTCCCAGTCACTAAAATCTCTGCTAATGTCAACTTCTATGTTATCTGGAAGGTCGATTATTTAACTGTTCTCTGTAATTAGTCTCTTGGCTACTACTGCAGCCGTTCACAAGGCAGGGATCGCGCATAACAGTGGGCGGTTTTTTTTTACTGAAAAACGCAAAGGTGAGAGGTTTTGTGTCGCGCGCCACTGCTGCTGCTGCTGACATAGTGTAAATCAACTTGCGGTTCAATGTGTCTTTCAACCGTTGAGGGTGGCCCCAGTAAATCATTAGATCCCCTCAGAGCGGAAGGCTTATCTATATAGTTAAGGTTTGTGGGTAGATTCCAGTACTTTAACTCAGTGATAAGGCTGCGTGTAGTTCCGGGGCAACGGCCTTCGATAGTGCTACCTCAGCGCCATCACGAGGCAACAAACGACGCCAAAGGTTGCCTTTGCGGCAGGAAAAAACGCATTTCTATCCTCATCCTGAAGCCCAGTTTTTTCCACGGCTTCTATGCCATACAACTGAGCACGTGACACCATCCTAGCCGTCTATCTTCCACATGCACAGTGCTGTTTTTATGCACCGTTCCTTACCACAAAGTGTTGCGTGTGAATGACTTCAGTGAGCCTGGGCCTGTGTACCTGAGTGGTACGCTTCAAGGGCCGAGTTGTCTCGGCTACCACCGGTTTTTGGGGATTTTGTTTTGCATGTGGTAGCGGAAGACGCCTTTAAGATGCAGCCGAAAAAAAAACGACTGAAACGTTTGATGGTATTAGTGGGCTCCATTGATTTCCTTCGTATGCATGACAGCGTATCAAAAAACGTGTTATCGCCACAGCTGCCTCAACCGAACCGGATCTTAAACTGTCCCCTCTGATAGCATATTTATTTCTTACCTGTTCTTCGTGCAAATTTTCTGAGTCTGACGCTTGACAAGCACAAATGTTGTGCCAAGTGTGCACAATTAGCCGCTCCTCATGACATGATCCTGGGACTTCAATTATCTCAGATTATTATGCCGAAGAAGAAGCGATTGCTGTTCCCTTCGCTCTCGTAAAATTCGTAAACCAAAACTATTGTTCTAACCAGCTGCGTCCACCGACTGCAAAAAGTCCGCATTTGTATGCTTCATCTCAAAGAGACGAAAAAAATAACTACTTCTAAAATTTACAGCTAAGGATGACTTGTATAGGCGCCTAAACCGGATACGGGAATAGGAACGCCCTACCGAATTAACGTAGGTGGTCTTGCAATAAATTTCGAGAAGGGTAAACATTTCCATGGCTCAACCCTAAACTGTAACCTTAATCGTAACCCTAGCCCCACCCCAAACCCTACTGTTAACAACCAAAACTTAACCGTTCGCACACTCCTGGCCCTAACTCCAGGTCTGACCTTAAACCTAACCTTCACCCTAATCCTAAACCTACATTTCCCGAAGTTGACCGCAAGTCCACATGCATTGTGGATGGTTCCTATTCCCGTGTCCTGTTTAGGCAGCCCTATACGTCATCCTCGCCCAATGACGCACCACTTCAGGTGGGGTACGTTGTGACAAACTATGCTAATTTTAAGGGTGTATGTAGACACAGCACTATGAGTGCTTGAGATGGAGATGACGATTAAGAATTGCAACCCAAGGTTTCCGATGCTCGCTGACCCGGATAGTTTGTTTAACATGGAGAACATCATCGTTCTGACAGGTTTGCCGCACCTTAGTGCGCCTTTGGGTAGTTCTCATTAGTAAGTCCTGGCCATGTTCTCGTCCTATCCGTAGGCCAAAAAAGATGTGGCGCTCACTGAAACACTTTGTTTCCTGATCCCCATGACGAAGTTAATGCTACTACTGATTTTTCTACGCTGACGTAAGAAGTCGACAATTTCCACCTGATAGAACACACATAAAGGGACGGTTTGCCGCCTCTGCCTGGTTTCAACTTCTACTTAAGGCAACATCGTCATGGCGGGTGAGGGCGGCGTGGGAAACTGACTCAACAGTCTCAGGCTCGCTTCACGTGTTGTCATCGCACCTCTCCTCATTAGCACAGAGCTGCAGCCACTTTCTGCACAGGAAGCCGTTGCCGTAGCTTCGCAGTGCATGTTATAACTTCTGAGTCCGTGTGAGAATCTTAGGACTGTCGTTTGATTGGGCCAGCGAAACTCAGATGCGCTCACAAGAATTCTCTTCAGCTTGGATTCTTGCTCAACCCACTATCTGGAGACAAGCCACATATAGGCGTGATAAGCATGCAAAGGATGCGTTATTTGTAGGACCCAGTTACGAAACGACCACGTAACTATCTTAGTGGCAGCTCCCATACTCATCGCCCATAATCGTATGGTAGACTGGCAACTGCACCCTATAAATGCTGCGCTCTCTGAGCCCAATTACCCCTTTTCTGAAACTGTCTTTGATTATGGGTTCGAGAAAACGAGATCCGAAAAAGGCAGGCCGATAAAACCATGTTCCAGTGATTGCCCCCTGCTTCTTTTTGAATCGTGTAGCTACCGAAGACGCTAAAGTATATGGCACACGAGGGTAACGTAATATAGTGGGAATAAAGCCTGCAGCAGATCGGCCAAGTTTGTTATTTACGTCATCACTCCCATACAGGCAAAGAAAGAGGATTATGATGGTGGTGGTGATGATGATGATGAGACGATGTGAGATATATGTATATATATGGAAGGCAATCAAGTGCGTGACCCTCACTGATGTGGTTAGGATCTTACTCGATCCCATTCTGTCCGCCCGCCAGCCTTACTGCCAATAAACGAACGTTGCGTCGCGGACGCGTAATGCATATAAATACAAAGAGGTATGTTGCTAAAGGGTGCAGCAGGCAATACGCATACAGATGTTTTAACGGTTTGTTACCGATCATCAGTACGTCATATGCCCGTCGAGCAGTGCGGTATATATATACCAGTATGAATGTGAGGTGGTTTGCATCCCGAGAGATAGTATGATGAAAAGATATGCTCTTCGGGGAAATGGAGTTTGCTCGTAGAATTTTCAAGTTGGTACAACCGGTCGTCGGAGCAAGAAATGAACAGAGGGAGAAAGTGAAGAGTGGCGCGACAGGACGAGATGGTGACAGGCTCACGCTGGTGTGGCGAGGTGGGTGGTGTTGGGTGGACCAATAATCGGGGCATGTTTGGGACGGGGAGGTGAGGAGAACAATTACATTGGCTTGTTTGGGAGGGAGTGGAGCGGCAGTAGCTACGGCCAGCTAGATTATCGATCATGGTTCCAGGTTGGATTTAAAGAAGTCACTGCGTCAGTTGGAGGAGTGTCAGAATATTTAATTGCAGTTCCTATATGTATGAAGTAGGGTTAGCGGCTCATCATCCGCTCCCTAAAGATGCTGTGAAATCGATACTAAAGTCGGGACAAGCCCGGTGATCGTGCGTAGTCATTTCGTGTGGGGCGTCTGGGTAGGCGTGGTTAATGTTTGGCTGTTGCTGGGTGTGGCTTCGGGGGTTGCTCGTTGGGGTGTTGCGCTCGGTGACCGGGTCGGGTTCCGGTCTCGGGTTAGTCCACATCTGGGATTGGGTATGACTGGCTGATGACGGCTAATAAGCCGAAATGGCCATTCCGGGCTCTCCTTGTCTTTGTCCAGTTCCATCTTAGCGCTCAGTAACATACCTGTCGATCGCTATGCGACTGCCGCGAGCTCTAAAGTGAAGCTCAAAGGCACAACAGAACATAAGTGTTCCTTAACGAGATCGGTGAGTACCACACTTTCCTATATATATATACTTCAAGTCGCTATGCGACTGCCCGCAGACAAAGGTGGGGCTCGGGAACGACGGAGACATGGGGTCGTTTTCGTGGCAGGATCGTTGGTGCCGCGCTTTCGTATGTATGTATGTATATGTATGTATGTATATGTGTGTGTGTGTATTATTACATTGTGATGATTGCTGAGGTTGGACGTGGATAAGTTGGGTTTGGGATGGAAAAGTTAGGATAGGAGTTTGAGTGGACGTTTTAGGATTAGGACGATTGACATTGGATGGGTTTGAATGGTCGTTGGGATGATGGATGGTGAGATTAGGATGGGACAGTTAGGTGGACAACCTAACAACAATGAATTCAACTCCTCAATGGAGTCCCCAGCATTCTCTATGCAGTTTCTAGTATATAGACTCAGAAAGAATAATCGAAATATTTCTAAGTATTGAGTGCAGGACATAAGGTCAGGTGATTCAAAATAGTATATATATATATATGAAAGTGTGCGGCTCACCGATCACTGAAGAACATGTATGCTCCGTTGTGCCCTGGAGCTCAAATTAGAGCCCTCGCAATTAGTCGCTTAGCGTCGATGTAGCATATGATAAAGTGGAACAAACAAAGAGACAAAGGGAGACCGGAATGGTCATTTCTGGCTTATTAGCCGTCATCAGCCAGTCATGCCCAATAATCCCAATTGTGGCTGGCACACAGGTTCAGACCCGCGACCTTTCGGTATTTGAGTCGGGCTTAGCTCACGATTGCAGACCACGGGCTCGTTGTTTTTGTCGGTTGCGATCGGGAATATATGATGAAAGTGTGCGGCTCACCGATCTGCTTAGGAACATGCCATGTTCCGTTGTGCCCTAGAGCTCACATTAGCGGCCCTCCGCAGGTGGCTGTCGCATAGCGTCATGTCGCATCTCGTCGTTTAGAGTGGAGCTGCGACAAAGACAAGGGAGACCGGAATGGCCATTTTCTGGCTTATGGCGGCGTCATCAGCCAGTCATACCCAATCCAAATTACCCACCTGGGATTCGATCCACAGTGACCTTCACGGAGTACATTATATTGAAATGAGAGTTATTCCAGGAAAGGTTATAGTTACAGCCTAGGAATGATCCATCCGATCAGAAATGTGACGCACACAAAATTTCAGCTAAACCGAGGGGGTTACGCATTGTTGTGAGTCGCGAAAAAGGGCTTTAGGAAGTGCTGATAGTGGGAGAAGTGTTTAGAAACTTCATAGGAAAGGAGTGTCAATTGCATTTGCAGGCGTTATGATCGTGCTCAAAATGCAGTAATGTGCCTTGCCGACATCTGAGCCGTTAATTACCACAAAGTTCGCCGTGGTGTCGATTATCGGCAATAATAACTCTTAGTCGTACCAAGTATGGATACCATGCTCAATACAATCGCAACTACAAGGTAGGACCTTCGGTTTCCGAATGGGTGATCTTGCGGTAGGTTTCGGGAAGGGTGAAATGTGCTTGGCTCTGATAAAGCCAGGCCGTCACGCCAGTCTTGGCCTCCGGTCTTGGACCTAAAAGCTAACACGATATGCTTAGCACCGTTAGACTTATCATAACCCTAACCACAGCTTCGCTTCAATCTCAAGCCTAAACTTAACCCTTACCCACCTTTATCCTCAATAGTTCCTTGTAATTTAGCGCAACGCCACATCTATGATGGACGATTCCTTTTCCCGTGTCCTGTTTGGGGCGGCCATACAAGGCATCGTGCATGGTGTTCTCTCAGGCCTCTGAGAACTTGGGTTTGTCGCTTTATGGAGAAAATAGAGTCAATAAACAGGAAGGTTTGCTGGTCTGGGCTTCCAGTCTTGTCTTTCTTGGCACGATGTGGAACATCGGGGTCTGGCTGCAGGGCCTCCGGCAAATGCTGTGGCATCGGCACGCGGATTTTTTGTCGCGTTTGGGACTCATCCGCTGATCGGGATGGGTTCGGATGGGTTTGATGGCAAATGGATGACGCGGTTAAATGAACAGATGGGTGGGGAGCAAGTCTTGCGGTAGCGATGTTAGGACGTGACTGCGGTTTTGGAACATGGGACTGGGATGGACGGGACGGGTTGATGGGCATGAGAACGAGGGATGGGTGATTGGGTGGAGGTGGTTTGAACGGAGTTGTAAATTGGTCAAGGGTAAGATGGTAACTGCAAGTCTTTTGCTTTCGGCAAATCGGTACCCCTTGGGTCAAAATGAACTCTCTTTGGGCGACTGTTCAATGGCCTGATACCTCGGTCAGTGCCTTTATGCACTGCAAAATCGATAGCTTCTACCGACAACGTGGCTATAGCCAGTCCACAGGCATAAATACTAATGGAATAACCCGACTCATGGCACGAGTACTGGCCTAAAAGCCCGGGCACGTATCTTGCTGATTTTGTGCTGCTGCATGACACAGAAGTTCGACTCGTAGTTGGTTCCTTTTCAACCCTTCTGATGTGCTTTCTGGTGCGTACTGCAGTTGTTAATGTTGTCATTCTTTCCCTCAAGAACTTTCTGTACGAACTTAGAGGATATTTTCGCTAAGAATACTTTTCCGACTCGGTTTTAAATATCGATTTTTGGAGTGCACCTGATAATGTTTGTTGCCGAGATTTTATTCCAAGTCATAATGGTACAGAAGAAATCAAAGAGCTGCGATTATCTGAATATCTGCCTCATCAAACATAGAGTGAATTTAGGGACTGAACCGAAGAGATTTACTTTGGTCTTGGAAACCCACTTAGTAAATTACTTATAGGACCCTGACCAATACGAGAATCAGGACCCCTGAACCAGGTAATAGGGTTCTCTTGGCATAATATTTAAACCGTAGCCTAATCGTTACCCTAAGCCTACAGTTAAAAACTAACCTTAAGCATATTCCAACCTAACCTAAAGCAAAGCCTAATATAATTTCCTTCAGGTATATAGCGGTAGGTTCCTGTTCTCATGTGTCCTATTTCGGGGCTATACATGTAATCCCTTACCTAACACTCCAACAGGTGAACAACGATTAACGCCCTCTTGCAATCAGCACAACCTGTGAGAACCTCTGAACAGGAACTATACAGCCAAGAAACAGAACCATATTACCTCTAGTAGTGGGATTACGTCATCATCTGCTCACTGTTGTTTGAGTTGTCCGGTTGGGGTATTCCGGAGGAATGGCTGGAGGGTCATGGGTCGGCTTTAAAGAATGTTCGTGGTGTCGCTCGTTGGAAGAACAGACCCACAACGGTTTGGCTTCTGTTGTGCGGGGATGGCGCGCCTGGATTGACGTGAATCAAGTATCCAGGCATAGTAACCTCCAGTTGCTAACGTTTATGGAGTAGATGGAGTAGGATTTTCCACTGCGTCACGTACACACTCCGGTCCCCACCCGTGACAGTGATTGCATCAGTTGAGCCTGCATGTTTTAGTCACGTGAGGATGGACCGGCTACCGATGTTCGGTGACGCTCGCGATTACACGGGGTCTGGAAGTATGTGCCGAAAGGATATAATGGAATTAGGTAAGGCTTATCATCGATGTGGTTCGACCAGGTCTCTGCGGTGAATCCGCGGTCACTTTGTGTTGTCAGTTTAAATTACTGCTCAGCGCTCTTTTCGGTTGGAGCGGTCTCCTGGGGTTTTGTCACGAGCAAGGGTTCACTTTCTTCATCTGTACGTCCTGTTATTGGAGCTCATGGCGGGTGGTCTCAGAATCAGAGGACGTCGTTTGGCCGGTTGCGGACGGGAAGGCGCTGACTGGACGTATATGGAAACATCGGGTGGTGGCTGTTGTTTGGACAGGCCGTTGAGTAGCTGCTCCGGAGTTGTTGGTGCGGGTGGATGCAGGTTGAACGATGTGACGGGGAAACGGGTGGACGTGTTTGGACGCGGCAGGCTTTAAAGACAACAATCCGTAGATAAACTTTCAAAGCGAGTGAATAAAAATATATACCAATGCTCCTATTACTAAGCCGTCTTTGACCTCGCGCTTCTCGTCAACATCGTGGAAGACTGTGGTGAATTTTTGCCAGCAAGGAGCGCTGCTGTGCGACAATACCGTGTGGTGCGATTACGGAAGTCATCTGTTGACTGTGCTCCGGAAATATTCAGTCGCGTGGGCGTGGCCTTCACCAACCACGTTGTGGAAGGGTCAAATGGCAGGACTGGCTACGCAATAACCATATAGCTGGGAGAATTATAGCAGGATGTCTTATATTGCCGCCTAAACACGAGAATCCACACAAACAGATAGCGCGCGTTCGTGGATACTTATTCTGCGCCAGCTACCCTAGTCGGTTTTAATTCAGGCCTCCACCAGTGGTGTGTAAGGAAGAAAAATGTAAGTCGAATCCACTTTAATGTGTAGTGGCTTCCGGACGATGGCGCATGCCGTCTCCGCTGCAAAACATCTCGCGTTTAAAATTGCGTCATGATATCTGTGTAACTGTGATTGGCGGGCGTTGTTCACTGGCCCGATACCTCGGTCGTTTTTCTGACTTATGGGCATCTAATGAATTCCCTCTTACTGGAACATATCACCGCTTTCGTTAATGTGTGTTTGGGGACTAAAATGTGTGTACGTCGTGAGAGTTAGAGAGCGGTACGCTAGCCTGTAGTGACTACAATCGCTTTTTAGTGTTGCTAATGAGGCAAGTTGGACTTAGAAAGAGTCCACCGCATCCTCCTGGTAAGTCATTTCTCAAGTTTGACTGCACAGCGTCTGGGGTGAATATATGATTCACTGTTTACTGTTGCTAAGGAACATTTTGCAGTCAACCATAAAGGAGGAGAATATTTCAATGACAGGCCGAGTTCGCACCGCCTACCTCATAGCGTGAAGTGACAGCTTACGTCGATACGAGCAGGCAAACTAAACGCGCAAACTCAGCAATCAGCTATACCCATCCACCACCAGTAGTTATTCTAAAAGCATCTCGCTGTTATTACCTCCCGTAGTCTTTAACCTGAACCCAATATAGATCAGATGCGGGACTGATCGGCCTGCTGGTCCGTTTCGGTCGTTGTACCGCGGCTGTTTGGGTGGTAGCATGTTCGTACGGGCATGGAGGCTGGGGTTATGTTGCATGCCACTGTATCCTTGCATCTCCAGGTTGTTTCCTTAGGTCGTTGTGTCGGAATGCGCGTGAAGTCTAATACGAGCACTACTGTTTCACTATGAAGATATGAACCTGCAGTTTCCTAGCTTGCAGAAGGACTGACTACCGGATGCTACTTTGTGGAGTATCGATCTTCCTCAAAAAATCCCTCTATATAAAGGGTAATTTATATGGCCCCTAAACTGTACGAAACAAGGAACTACCACAATACAGTTCTCACGTTATGCAAATCCAGTAAAATAGGAATAAGTTATGGATTAAGGTTGCGTTTTGGGTTTAAGGTTGGGATTACGGTTGGCTTTTGGGTAGTTTAAAGGTAGGGTTATGGTCGGTGTACCTGCGGGGTTTTGGGGTTAGGGATTAAAGGCCATGTTTTAGGTTTTCCCTAGAGTTAGGGTTGGGCGAGGAATGTTTGCCGTTCACCAGACGACTTTTCTTGGTGTACGGGCTTTCCGGCTGCCGTTTCTTTACGTGTGCATATGGGTGATCATGCCGATAGGGTAATTAGAAAGGCGGTTGTGTGGCTGTGTGGTGGTGTTTCCGATCTCATCGTGAAGTGGCATGTGTTTTAATGATACCGGCGGTGCAGGTTGCGCAGTCGCTTAGCGACTAGCAAATTACGTATTTCCTGATAGCATAGTTCCGTAGTTTGAGTGCTGCCCTAGGCGTACCACCACACACTGGCTCGGATCCCACGGAGTGGGAGTTCCATCAAAGGCCACACTCAAGAAGGAGCCATTGCAGCCTGACTCTCAGTCCACCAGTGAGCCACTTCACGCAAAATCACATTGGGCTGACCATGCGGTCCGAGTTATCCCATCAGTTGGCAAACTTCCAAGCTACGACACTTAGCGCACCGTGATAGTTTCAAGCGTGTCAGATTGTTTACAGTGAGGCAAATGCGCTGACCTGTTGACCTCACCCTCTCCCTTACCCTCACAATCACACCACCGTCCGAGCCAGTTAGTCGTCTGATGTGTGAGTGGGCGCATTGGCTGACAGGTCGCCGTACCCGTCTTCGCGTGCCACAGCACGACCTGGCCCCCATAACGCACACACCAGGATTCACTAAATCAGGGGATATGGAGGAGCCATCGCCGTCTAACTCCCCGTCCACTGGTCAGCCTCTCGACATACACAGCACATTCACTGGGCCGATGGCGTGAATTGGTGTAAGCGTCAGATTGGCAGCCTTCTAAGCCACGGTTTCTAGGAGAGCGTAATAGTCACGGATACATGAAAATGGTGATCGTGTTTTCTATGTATTGGTGTAAGTTGTGTGCGCTGATGTGGATTAGCCTCCAGTGGTTTACCGCAGGTTTTCATGGATGTGACCGAAAAGGCCTATGTGATGAGTAAATGTGCGAGGACAGTAAGGGCAGTGGAGATGGCGATCTTTGCTGTGCTGGTGCTCCAGGCACTGGTTCACCATTCTGTGTACGATGGACTCGCGAGTGACCGACCAGACCGATACGTGATGTGAATGTGCGGTCGCAATGTGGACAGTGTAGGAGAGAGTCACCATCGCTGATGGTGGTGGTGGTAGTGAAGGCGAAGGCGGTGGTGGTTGCGGTGTTGGGGGTAACAGGCGATGAGTAGATGGATGTGGTCTCTATGATGGCGGCAGTAATGGAATTGATGCTAGGAGTGAGGGTGGAGGAGTCAGAAGGAGGGTTGGCAGAATTTGACGTAGAAATTGGAATTGTCAGATTGTTGATGCATTGCGTCCGAAAATGTCCGACCAGGCCGATTCGCGCTCGAAAGGTGTGTTTAGAGCGCGGGTAAGTTGGAAGGGCCTGGGCATTGCCGGTGTTGGTCCAAGGCGCTGATTACTTTTGTGCCACTCTTTTGGTCTTGGCGGTGGCGATCCTGTTTGCTTCTTAGATTGCTGCCCCTGTCTTTATTGTACTTCTCCAATCCGATCGGTTCCGGGCGAGGTCCTCCCAGGTCACCGGGTTGATATGCAGTTGCTTGAGGGAAGTCTCCAGAGTGTCCTTGTAGCGTCGTACTTGACCCCCTTGTCGACGAGAACCTATGACGACATCTCCATAGAAGAGTCATTTGGGTAATCGTTCGTCGTTCATTCTCACAAGGTAGCCGCTCCATCGCAGTTGCTGTTGTTTCAGCTGAGCATAAAAGCTGAGAAGGCCTGTTCGTTCCAACACTTCCGTGTCCGGTATACTATCTTAGCATGTCAGCTTTAGTATTATGCGAAGGCTTTTGTGCCACTCTTTTGGTCTTGGCGGTGGCGATCCTGTTTGCTTCTTAGATTGCTGCCCCTGTCTTTATTGTACTTCTCCAATCCGATCGGTTCCGGGCGAGGTCCTCCCAGGTCACCGGATTGATATGCAGTTGCTTCAGGGAAGTCTTCAGAGTGTCCTTGTAGCGTCGTACTTGACCCCCTTGTCGACGAGAACCCATGACGACATCTCCATGGAAGAGTCATTTGGGTAATCGTTCGTCGTTCATTCTCACAAGGTAGCCGCTCCATCGCAGTTGCAGTTGTTTCAGCTGAGCATAAAAGCTGAGAAGGCCTGTTCGTTCCAACACTTCCGTGTCCGGTATACTGTCTTACCATGTCAGCTTTAGTATTCTGCGAAGGCAGCTGAGGTTGAAGTGGTTGAATATCTAAAGGGAAATAAGATATGATTTTTCTACCGATGCTGTTAAAATTACAAACGGAGGAATTTTGGAGGTTAAATGCGCATGAAAGTGGGGTTCTTCCACGGTTGTAAGTGTACGCATCTCGCCGAGACCGAATGCACACCTATTTGTCACTAGTAGACCTCGGCTTTGATGACCCATTTCAGAATACTCCTAACCACCCCCTCAAAGTCTTTTCAAGCGGGATCTCACTCCACACTACAGCAAGAGAATACGTCTAGGTAACAGGCAGTTTAGTATTGTAGCATGTTAAGCGTAATTTCGAGGACGGAGTGAGTTCAAATTCTCTTAACGCCCATTTGTGCGAATACTCCAGTTTTATTCAACAAAAAGCCGTTGCATCGGCCTCTGTAATCGTTTGCGAACCGTTTTTCTTCCCACAAGGTAGGTCACCATATAGTATTGCTTAAAAAGAGTTTTCCCCTAATCGTTTACAGTAGATATAGGTTGCCTTATGGAGCTCTCTCAGCTGTATCAAACACCATTAGCGTTGTCAAAGCTACAGCGCAGGCCATCGCCACATCTCTGAGGTTGAGATATTTATGGTGGTCAGCAACCCCTTGTTGTATTTTTTCGAGGGGTGTAAGTGGTACTTGTAAGGGGTAGCACGGTACGGGTAGCATTCGGTCGATCCATTTGTCTCGTACAGGTAGCGAATGTTCCTGTGGCCGCCACTAACTGGTACCCAACTCTCACCTGTGGCTCCTCGAAGTTGGCTTATTCCCAGCGGCCACACTCCGGGCAACCGTCACGACCGGCAGGCTAAACCAGGTGAGGGTCTCCTGTGTTGTGTGTGCCTCCAAAAAACCGGTATGTCTGACTCCCGAACTTCCTACCTACTCCCTCTCAACAAGTCCTACGGTGGGGGCGACAGAAATCCCGTAGGTGGCCCAGGTTAACTCGGGTCGCTCTCCCACTAAAACAAAAACTTTACAAAAAGTGGAGTTCCGCAGCCGTCTGGGATATCCGAGCAGCCCTCTTTAGGGACAAAACTGCTTGTCTCCTCGCGGAGGAAGGGGCCACAAAAGGTGCCCTTAAAAAAAATGCGGCATCTTACGTGTTCTTCAGCCGGCCGCGTCTCGCAAATCGCAAAATACGCGGTCGTAAAACTCAAACAAACAACAATTCTCCCCATCCCCCCGCGCCATGCCCTCCAGGCTGCTCGGGTGAGTCCACTCACACTAGCAGCCTGAAATGTTCGTTTCCTTTTAGACAATCCTAGGAGCAACCGACCGAATCGGGGGACGGCGCTTGTTGCTCGGGAACTGGCGCGCTACAAGGTGGACATTGCTGCTCTCAGTGAGACCCGATTCTCTGAACAGGGTCAGCTGGAGGAGTGGGTGCCGGCTACACCTTCTTCTGGAGCGGCCGGCCAAAGGCAGAGCGACGTGACGTTTTTGTTCCTTTTGCCATCCGGAACGACATCGTGGGACGTCTGCCCTGTCTGCTGCAGGGTAGAAATGATCGCCTGAGCCTCCGCCTGCCTCTTCGGGAGACAAGTTTGCCACCATCATCAGTGCCTAAGCTCCCCAAACGACGAGCTCTGATGCGGTGAAGGACAAATTCTATGAGGACCTGCACACTCTGCTGGCGACTTTGCCGAAGGCGTGTAAGTTAATTGTCCTTGGTGACTTCAACGCCCGCGTCGGGACAGACCACGCTGCCTGGCAGGGAATGCTGGGTTCCCATGGTCTCGGTAGCCGTAAAGCTAACGGCCTCTTTCTTCTGCGAAGGTGTGCGGAACACTATCTACTGCTGATTAACACCTTCTTCGCCTCCCGATGCGGCAAAAGTCGACCTGTGTACACCTCCGGTCGAGAAACTGGCACCTCTTGGAATATGTTCTCGTCCGGAGGCGAGATGGACAGGACTTGCTGGTGACAAAGGCGATCCCCCGAGCCGACGGGTTGACGGACCACCGCCTCGTCATCTCCCAGATGAGGCTTCGTTTGCAATCACGCAGAATACCCCAAGGTAAGCGACTACAAGGTAAGTTGAATATTGTTTTTTTTGAATATGCCTGCTCACGATCTTCATTTCAGCAATGAACTGGCCGACTGACTAGCTAACCTTCCAGTCGCCGACTCGGACATCTCCGTAGAGAACTGCTGGTGTGAGCTGAGGCACACCATCCAATCCACCGCCTAAGATGTCCTCAGTCGCACACGTCATCAGCACCAAGACTGGTTCGATGAAAACAACGCAGTTCTCAACGCTCTACTCGTCAAAAAGAACCAGTTGCACAAAGCCTACGTCGATCGCCCTACCACTGCCAACAAGACAGCCTTCTACCGAAGTCGCTGCCTTGTATAGCAATGGCTGCGTGAGATGCAGGATGTCTGGATGACGCGCAAAGCCGTGGAAATCCAAGGGTATGCGGGCCAAAACTAATGGAAGAACTTCTTCGCCGCCACCAAGGCTTTCTACGGAACTCCCGTCAAAGGCGTCGCCCCTCTTCTCAGTGCCGACGGCAGGACGCTAGTCACTGAGAAGATTAAATTCCTGAAGTGATGGGCAAAACATTTCCAAAGCCTTCTCAATCAGCCCTCTACCATCTCCAACGCCGCCATCGATCGCCTGCCTGAAGTGGAAATCAACGCCGACCTTGATCTTCAGCCCTCAAAGAAACCATCAGAGCCGTGCAGCAACTCTCCAGCGGGAAAGCACCTGGTTCGGACGCGATCCCTGCTGAGATTTAAAAGCATGGCTGACCCCAACTGATGAACCGACTCACAGTGCTTTAACAGGAGATGTGGCACCAATGGCAAGTCCCTTAGGATTTCAAAGACGCAACCATTGTCCACCTCTACAAGAAGAAAGGGAACCGCCAACTCTACGACAACCACCAAGGAATCTCGCTGCTGAACATCGCCGGAAAGATCTTCGTCCGCATTCTCTCAATCGCCTGAACGCCAACCTGGAGCAAGGACTGCTCCCAGAAAGCCAATGTGGCTTCCGACGACATCGAGGAACAATCGAAATGATCTTCGCTGCTTGCCAGCTGCAAGAGAAGTGCCAGGAGATGCGGACTCACCTCTATACTACCTTCGTGGATCTGACGAAAGTCTTTGACACGGTGAATCGCGACGGGCTGTGGAATGTCATGCAGAAATTTGGCTGGCCTGAGCGGTTCACGCATATGGTGCGTCAGCTTCATGTCGGGATGATGGCGCACGTTACTGACAACGCGACAGTATCCGAAGCATTCACAGTGACCAACGGGGTGAAGCAGGGCTGCGTCCTTGCGCCTACCCTCTTCAGCCTCATGTTCTCTGGCATCTTAATGGATGCCTACCATGAAGAACGCCCCGGGATCCGCATCGTCTACCGGATGGACGACCGAATCTTCAACCAACGACGGATGCACTTCCGCTCACGTGTCTCTACAGCCACCATCCACGAACTTCTCTTCGCTGATGACTGATGACAGAAGAGGAAATTCAAAGGAGCATGGGCCTCTTCGCTGACGCCTGTGACAACTTCGGACTTTGCATAAACACTGAGAAAACGGATGTGATGCATCAGCCGCCGCCTAACACTCTCTACACCGCAGCTCACGTCAATTTAAATGGATACCTTTACGTACTTAGGCAGCACCAAATTCGACGATGAGATCACCCATCGGATCACTAAAACCGGCCAAGCCTTTGGACGCATACAGAACGTGATCTGGAATCGAAACGGTCTCCACCTCAGCATCAAACTCAAGATTTAACAAAGCTGTCATATTGCCGACGCTGCTGTATGGAGCGGAGACCTGGACGATCTACCAAAAGCAGGCGCGGAAGCTCAAACACTTCCACATCAGCTGCCTTCGCAGAATACTAAAGCTGACATGGCAAGACAGGATACCGGACATGGAAGTGTTGGAACAAACAGGCCTTCTCAGCTTTTATGCTCAGCTGAAACAACTGCAACTGCGATGGAGGGGCTACCTTGTGAGAATGGACGACGAATGGTTATCCAAACGAGTCATCTATGGAGATTTCGTCATGGGTTCTCGCCAACAAGGGGGTCAAGTACGACACTACAAGGACACTCTGAAGACTTCCCCTGAAGCAACTGCATATCAACCTCGGCGACCTTTGGGAGGACTCCCGCCCGGAACCGAGCGGATTTGGAGAAGTACACAAAGACAGGGGCAGCAATCTACGAATCAAAACAGGATCGCCACCGCCAAAGACCAAAAGAGTGGCACAAAAGTCATCAGTGCTCTTTGGACCAACACTGGCGGCAAGTGCCCAGGCCCTTCCAACTTACTCCGCACTGTAAACGCACCTTTCGAGCGCAAATGGGCCTGGTCGGACATTTTCGGACGCAATGCATCAACAATCTGACAATTCCAACTTCCACTTAAAATTCTGCAAACACTCCTTCGGACTCCCCCACCCTCACTCCTGGCATCAATTCCATTACTCCCACCCTCATAGAGACCACATCCATCTACTCATCACCTGTTACGCCCACCACCGCAACCACCACCACCGCTGCCGCCGTCACCACCACCACCACCACCACCATCAGCGATGGGGACTCTCTCCTACACTGTCCACATTGCGACCGCACATTCACATCACGTATCGGTCTGGTCGGTCACTCGCGAGTCCATCGTACACAGAATGGTGAACCAGTGCCTGGAGCACCAACACAGCAAAGATCGCCGTCTCCACTGCCCTTACTGTCCTCGCACATTCACTCATCACATAGGCCTATTCGGTCACATCCATGAAAACCTGCGGTAAACCACCGGAGGCTAATCCACATCAGCGCACAACAACCTACACCAATACATAGAAAACACGATCCCCATTTTCATGTATCCGTGACTATTACGCTCTCCTAGAAACCGTGGCTTAGAAGGCTGCCAATCTGACGCTTACCCTAATTCACGCCATCGGCCCAGTGAATGTGCTGTGTATGTCGAGAGGCTGACCAGTGGACTGGGAGTTAGACGGCGATGGCTCCTCCATATCCCCCTGATTTAGTGAATCCTGGTCGTGCGTTATGGGGCCAGGTCATGCTGTGACGCGCGAAGACGGGTTCGCCGACCCGTCAGCCAATGCGACCCACTCCCACATCAGACAACTGACCGGCTCGGACAGTGGTTTGACTGCGGGGGTAGGGAGAGAGTGAGGTCAACAGGTCAGCGCATTTGTCTCACTGTAAACAATCTGACACGCTTGAAACTATCACGGTGCGCTAGGTGTCGTAGCTTGGAAGTTTGCCAACTGACGGGATAACTCGACCGCATGGTCAGCCCAATGGGTATTTTGCGTGGAGTGGCTCACTGGTGGACTGAGAGTCAGGCTGCAATGGCTCCTTCTTAATGTGGCCTTTATGGCACTCCACCCGTGGGATCCGAGCCAGGTGTGGTGGTACGCCTAGGGGCAGCTCCGGCCGTGCCAGCCACCTGCACCCTCTCCCATCTCCGGTCTTCTTGATTCTGTCATGACACCTGGGTCAGGTGGGGGAGGAGGAGGGAGTGCGGTAACAATAAGCGCTGTTGGTTGGAAGGTTACAAACTAAAAATTACACTCTGACCTCTCATTCAGTCCAATGTGTGTTGTGTGGAGTGGCTGACTGGTGGTCCGAGAGTCAGGCTGCGATTGGTCCTTCTTAACGTGACCTCTGGCTATCTCCTACATGTTAGATGTATGCCGTTCAACCCCCTGTTTTGTGAATTCCTCGTGCTTGTTTTTTGGGGCCAGGTCGTGATTGTAGTACCCCAGACGAGGTCACCAGCAGCTGCGCCCACTTCCGCATCAGACAACTGACCGGCTTGGACAGTGGTTAGATTTTGGGGGTAGGGGGGAGAGTGAGGTCGATGGCTCAGCGCATGTTCCTCACTATAAAAAATCTGACGCGCATGAAGCTATAATGGTGCGTTAAAAGACATGGCTTGGAAGGTTACCAACTGATGGGATAACTCGAGCCGCCTGGCCAGCCCAATGCGTGTTTTTGTGTGGAGTGGTTGACTCGATAGTGACTCGAGAGTCAGCTGGCACCGTCTCTTCTCACGTGGCCTCAGACACTCCCTACTCCGTGGACCACTGTGTGTGGTGGTGAGCTAGGCGGCTTCCCAGCCAGCGTTTTGAGCCACCTGCAGCATCTACATCTCCGGTCTTCTTTGAATCTGTCGCGACAACTGGCTTCCAGGTGAGGGAGGAGGAGAGGTGCCAGATATAGCGCAAAGTCTTACCATCACTTCTAAATCCAACTCACGCGCAAGTCAACGTTCCGTACCAAATTCACCCTTCATTGCATAGAATGACGGCCGGCGAAGTGTCGCTGAGTTGCGTGTGCTCGACGTACCGTGATGGTGAAGTTTCGTTCATGCTCAAAGACTTTCTATTCTCCTAGAATTGCACCAGCTGCAACTCATGCACTCAATCAGAAATCGATAGAACTCCTGTCCTGTTCATTGCTGCCCGACTGCGTTCAGTTAAAGCTCTCTTTCTAAGTCGTCCTCTGCGACATATATATAGTAGGTATAACATAAGTTTCTGCCGGAATCTGAAACCTTCGATGCAGTATGTCTCTTTATGATGACCGTTATGCGTTTTCAGGCAATGGAAAGGATGCCCCGACGAGTTGTTATAATACAGCGAATGACTCGATCTCTTTTCAGGCTTAGTTGTTCAGGTCTCTTCGAAGTTTTCTGGTCAGCCGACGATAGTAGGCACTTACCGAACCGCTGGCGAGACTCGACGACCTAAAGCGCAACGTCAGTGCATTTCGTACTAAATAATAACAGCCAGGTCAAGCCTGACGAGGGAAACACACAAGCCTGCGTACGCCACTCGAGTGGAAGCTGATATTGCTTTTGTCATTGAAATGCAGCAATGAAAGCTTTGCAAATGAATCGGCCTTAATGAAATGCTGCCAGCATACAGATGCTGCTCTCGCCATCCCGCTGACTTAAAAGTACCTCAGTTCTTCGTACTGAACATTTCCGCGCAAGACGTAAGTGCAGTGCGCGCATGCGCAACCATTCGAAGCTGATTGGCTCCCTGGCCCAACACCGGACTACAAAGAGATACGAAATGTCTCACCAAAATTACGATTTAAAAGGCAACGCTTTTTTTACAGCGATTATTTTCGTTACGGAATTAGTTAGGTGCCCGCCCGCATATCCTCGGATCCCGAGCGAAAACTCTGGACTCAAGACACGGACATCGCTGACAGCTGCCGCCAGAACGAAGGCTGCGGTGATAAAACCACCAGTATGAGGAATTAGCCAGCCAGTGCATATGTAAGGGCCGGAATCGAGGTCCCTTTTGCCGTTTGCTGCGCCTCTGCCGCTGCACTTCAAGCGCTGTGTCTGCTCTCGTGGCCATTCACGGCATAGATAAAACGACCAGTCAACGTCAAGGCCGACTTCCGACATGCCTCTTTGCTCAAAGCGGTGTGCCACGTGACTCTCTATTCTGGACGTCGGCATTATCGCGGTGTCGACCAAGCAACGGCGCATCCGGCTGCTATAACTTTCTCATCATGTCCACTAACTCTTTCCTATTCGTGGTTCCAGCCCGAATAGGCTAGCGTCTGCATGCCGTGCCTTTGAGTATGACGCGTAGCCCGTCTATTTAATGTACTGCGTGCATTTTCAGTCCGAAACACACGTCTAATTACAGGAAGGAGGCGAAGTAGTATCAATGGTAGTTATTGATTGGCCTTGGCGAAATGCTCGAAAGTTGTACTTTTGTGCATGAGTGCACAAATAGTTGATGCAAAAGGTCATTTTCCTCTCTTAACCCGTCTTCTACGATCACACTACATCATTACGGCTTCAGTGAAAGCGTCTCTTCTGCTCTCAGCGAGATCTTCGTTACTGCGGTGTGTTAGAATGGTCCTGTTGCGTACTCTTTTATCGCAAAAATAGTCCAAACGCATTCAGCACTGCAACTCTTAAGCACCAATAAGACATCTGCCACTACCGAAACTCCGCCAGGGATGGCTATGCATCCATATACAAAAATATTGCCAAGAAATTTACTCAACTGAACAACTTTCTATGTAGGGATTTAGAAGGGAGACTTCTGATCGTACTCAGAACGCACTGGATATACAGTGTGACGCATTGAACTCCGTGACTGTGCAGATGAAAATGTCGCTAAATTATAAAGTAAAACGGCGTTGCGTTATTTTAGACAAAACTAACCAACGCAAGATTTACCGTTAAAAGTGTAAGACTAAAACTACGAACTATGCTATCAGGAAATACGTAATTTGCTAGTCGCTAAGCGACTGCGCAACCTGCACCGCCGGTATCATTAAAACACATGCCACTTCACGATGAGATCGGAAACACCACCACACAGCCACACAACCGCCTTTCTAATTACCCTATCGGCATGATCACCCATATGCACACGTAAAGAAACGGCAGCCGGAAAGCCCGTACACCAAGAAAAGTCGTCTGGTGAACGGCAAACATTCCTCGCCCAACCCTAACTCTAGGGAAAACCTAAAACATGGCCTTTAATCCCTAACCCCAAAACCCCGCAGGTACACCGACCATAACCCTACCTTTAAACTACCCAAAAGCCAACCGTAATCCCAACCTTAAACCCAAAACGCAACCTTAATCCATAACTTATTCCTATTTTACTGGATTTGCATAACGTGAGAACTGTATTGTGGTAGTTCCTTGTTTCGTACAGTTTAGGGGCCATATAAATTACCCTTTATATAGAGGGATTTTTTGAGGAAGATCGATACTCCACAAAGTAGCATCCGGTAGTCAGTCCTTCTGCAAGCTAGGAAACTGCAGGTTCATATCTTCATAGTGAAACAGTAGTGCTCGTATTAGACTTCACGCGCATTCCGACACAACGACCTAAGGAAACAACCTGGAGATGCAAGGATACAGTGGCATGCAACATAACCCCAGCCTCCATGCCCGTACGAACATGCTACCACCCAAACAGCCGCGGTACAACGACCGAAACGGACCAGCAGGCCGATCAGTCCCGCATCTGATCTATATTGGGTTCAGGTTAAAGACTACGGGAGGTAATAACAGCGAGATGCTTTTAGAATAACTACTGGTGGTGGATGGGTATAGCTGATTGCTGAGTTTGCGCGTTTAGTTTGCCTGCTCGTATCGACGTAAGCTGTCACTTCACGCTATGAGGTAGGCGGTGCGAACTCGGCCTGTCATTGAAATATTCTCCTCCTTTATGGTTGACTGCAAAATGTTCCTTAGCAACAGTAAACAGTGAATCATATATTCACCCCAGACGCTGTGCAGTCAAACTTGAGAAATGACTTACCAGGAGGATGCGGTGGACTCTTTCTAAGTCCAACTTGCCTCATTAGCAACACTAAAAAGCGATTGTAGTCACTACAGGCTAGCGTACCGCTCTCTAACTCTCACGACGTACACACATTTTAGTCCCCAAACACACATTAACGAAAGCGGTGATATGTTCCAGTAAGAGGGAATTCATTAGATGCCCATAAGTCAGAAAAACGACCGAGGTATCGGGCCAGTGAACAACGCCCGCCAATCACAGTTACACAGATATCATGACGCAATTTTAAACGCGAGATGTTTTGCAGCGGAGACGGCATGCGCCATCGTCCGGAAGCCACTACACATTAAAGTGGATTCGACTTACATTTTTCTTCCTTACACACCACTGGTGGAGGCCTGAATTAAAACCGACTAGGGTAGCTGGCGCAGAATAAGTATCCACGAACGCGCGCTATCTGTTTGTGTGGATTCTCGTGTTTAGGCGGCAATATAAGACATCCTGCTATAATTCTCCCAGCTATATGGTTATTGCGTAGCCAGTCCTGCCATTTGACCCTTCCACAACGTGGTTGGTGAAGGCCACGCCCACGCGACTGAATATTTCCGGAGCACAGTCAACA
The DNA here is from genome assembly GCA_017591395.1 of Schistocephalus solidus. Lineage (NCBI taxonomy): Eukaryota > Metazoa > Platyhelminthes > Cestoda > Diphyllobothriidea > Diphyllobothriidae > Schistocephalus > Schistocephalus solidus. The sequence goes on from WEDG01013855.1 coordinate 31,430, forward strand.
GATGACTTCCGTAATCGCACCACACGGTATTGTCGCACAGCAGCGCTCCTTGCTGGCAAAAATTCACCACAGTCTTCCACGATGTTGACGAGAAGCGCGAGGTCAAAGACGGCTTAGTAATAGGAGCATTGGTATATATTTTTATTCACTCGCTTTGAAAGTTTATCTACGGATTGTTGTCTTTAAAGCCTGCCGCGTCCAAACACGTCCACCCGTTTCCCCGTCACATCGTTCAACCTGCATCCACCCGCACCAACAACTCCGGAGCAGCTACTCAACGGCCTGTCCAAACAACAGCCACCACCCGATGTTTCCATATACGTCCAGTCAGCGCCTTCCCGTCCGCAACCGGCCAAACGACGTCCTCTGATTCTGAGACCACCCGCCATGAGCTCCAATAACAGGACGTACAGATGAAGAAAGTGAACCCTTGCTCGTGACAAAACCCCAGGAGACCGCTCCAACCGAAAAGAGCGCTGAGCAGTAATTTAAACTGACAACACAAAGTGACCGCGGATTCACCGCAGAGACCTGGTCGAACCACATCGATGATAAGCCTTACCTAATTCCATTATATCCTTTCGGCACATACTTCCAGACCCCGTGTAATCGCGAGCGTCACCGAACATCGGTAGCCGGTCCATCCTCACGTGACTAAAACATGCAGGCTCAACTGATGCAATCACTGTCACGGGTGGGGACCGGAGTGTGTACGTGACGCAGTGGAAAATCCTACTCCATCTACTCCATAAACGTTAGCAACTGGAGGTTACTATGCCTGGATACTTGATTCACGTCAATCCAGGCGCGCCATCCCCGCACAACAGAAGCCAAACCGTTGTGGGTCTGTTCTTCCAACGAGCGACACCACGAACATTCTTTAAAGCCGACCCATGACCCTCCAGCCATTCCTCCGGAATACCCCAACCGGACAACTCAAACAACAGTGAGCAGATGATGACGTAATCCCACTACTAGAGGTAATATGGTTCTGTTTCTTGGCTGTATAGTTCCTGTTCAGAGGTTCTCACAGGTTGTGCTGATTGCAAGAGGGCGTTAATCGTTGTTCACCTGTTGGAGTGTTAGGTAAGGGATTACATGTATAGCCCCGAAATAGGACACATGAGAACAGGAACCTACCGCTATATACCTGAAGGAAATTATATTAGGCTTTGCTTTAGGTTAGGTTGGAATATGCTTAAGGTTAGTTTTTAACTGTAGGCTTAGGGTAACGATTAGGCTACGGTTTAAATATTATGCCAAGAGAACCCTATTACCTGGTTCAGGGGTCCTGATTCTCGTATTGGTCAGGGTCCTATAAGTAATTTACTAAGTGGGTTTCCAAGACCAAAGTAAATCTCTTCGGTTCAGTCCCTAAATTCACTCTATGTTTGATGAGGCAGATATTCAGATAATCGCAGCTCTTTGATTTCTTCTGTACCATTATGACTTGGAATAAAATCTCGGCAACAAACATTATCAGGTGCACTCCAAAAATCGATATTTAAAACCGAGTCGGAAAAGTATTCTTAGCGAAAATATCCTCTAAGTTCGTACAGAAAGTTCTTGAGGGAAAGAATGACAACATTAACAACTGCAGTACGCACCAGAAAGCACATCAGAAGGGTTGAAAAGGAACCAACTACGAGTCGAACTTCTGTGTCATGCAGCAGCACAAAATCAGCAAGATACGTGCCCGGGCTTTTAGGCCAGTACTCGTGCCATGAGTCGGGTTATTCCATTAGTATTTATGCCTGTGGACTGGCTATAGCCACGTTGTCGGTAGAAGCTATCGATTTTGCAGTGCATAAAGGCACTGACCGAGGTATCAGGCCATTGAACAGTCGCCCAAAGAGAGTTCATTTTGACCCAAGGGGTACCGATTTGCCGAAAGCAAAAGACTTGCAGTTACCATCTTACCCTTGACCAATTTACAACTCCGTTCAAACCACCTCCACCCAATCACCCATCCCTCGTTCTCATGCCCATCAACCCGTCCCGTCCATCCCAGTCCCATGTTCCAAAACCGCAGTCACGTCCTAACATCGCTACCGCAAGACTTGCTCCCCACCCATCTGTTCATTTAACCGCGTCATCCATTTGCCATCAAACCCATCCGAACCCATCCCGATCAGCGGATGAGTCCCAAACGCGACAAAAAATCCGCGTGCCGATGCCACAGCATTTGCCGGAGGCCCTGCAGCCAGACCCCGATGTTCCACATCGTGCCAAGAAAGACAAGACTGGAAGCCCAGACCAGCAAACCTTCCTGTTTATTGACTCTATTTTCTCCATAAAGCGACAAACCCAAGTTCTCAGAGGCCTGAGAGAACACCATGCACGATGCCTTGTATGGCCGCCCCAAACAGGACACGGGAAAAGGAATCGTCCATCATAGATGTGGCGTTGCGCTAAATTACAAGGAACTATTGAGGATAAAGGTGGGTAAGGGTTAAGTTTAGGCTTGAGATTGAAGCGAAGCTGTGGTTAGGGTTATGATAAGTCTAACGGTGCTAAGCATATCGTGTTAGCTTTTAGGTCCAAGACCGGAGGCCAAGACTGGCGTGACGGCCTGGCTTTATCAGAGCCAAGCACATTTCACCCTTCCCGAAACCTACCGCAAGATCACCCATTCGGAAACCGAAGGTCCTACCTTGTAGTTGCGATTGTATTGAGCATGGTATCCATACTTGGTACGACTAAGAGTTATTATTGCCGATAATCGACACCACGGCGAACTTTGTGGTAATTAACGGCTCAGATGTCGGCAAGGCACATTACTGCATTTTGAGCACGATCATAACGCCTGCAAATGCAATTGACACTCCTTTCCTATGAAGTTTCTAAACACTTCTCCCACTATCAGCACTTCCTAAAGCCCTTTTTCGCGACTCACAACAATGCGTAACCCCCTCGGTTTAGCTGAAATTTTGTGTGCGTCACATTTCTGATCGGATGGATCATTCCTAGGCTGTAACTATAACCTTTCCTGGAATAACTCTCATTTCAATATAATGTACTCCGTGAAGGTCACTGTGGATCGAATCCCAGGTGGGTAATTTGGATTGGGTATGACTGGCTGATGACGGCTAATAAGCCAGAAATGGCCATTCCGGTCTCCCTTGTCTTTGTCGCGCTTCCACTTAAACAACATATGCTACATGTCGCTATGTGACTGCTCTGCGAGGGCTCTAATGTGAGCTCTAGGGTACAATGGAACATACATGTTCTTTAGCAGATCGGTGAGCCGCACACTTTCATCATATATTCCCGATTGCAACCGACAAAACAACGAGCCTGTGGTTTGCTATCGAAGTTAAGTTGACTTAATTACTAAAGGTCGCGGGTCTGAACCTGTGTGCCAGCCACAATTGGGATTATTGGGCATGACTGGCTGATGACGGCTAATAAGCCAGAAATGACCATTCCGGTCTCCCTTTGTCTCTTTGTTTGTTCCACTTTATCATATGCTACATCGACGCTAAGCGACTAATTGCGAGGGCTCTAATTTGAGCTCCAGGGCACAACGGAGCATACATGTTCTTCAGTGATCGGTGAGCCGCACACTTTCATATATATATATATACTATTTTGAATCACCTGACCTTATGTCCTGCACTCAATACTTAGAATTATTTCGATTATTCTTTCTGAGTCTATATACTAGAAACTGTATAGAGAATGCTGGGGATTCCATTGAGGAGTTGAATTCATTGTTGTTAGGTTGTCCACCTAACTGTCCCATCCTAATCTCACCATCCATCATCCCAACGACCATTCAAACCCATCCAATGTCAATCGTCCTAATCCTAAAACGTCCACTCAAACTCCTATCCTAACTTTTCCATCCCAAACCCAACTTATCCACGTCCAACCTCAGCAATCATCACAATGTAATAATACACACACACACATATACATACATACATATACATACATACATACGAAAGCGCGGCACCAACGATCCTGCCACGAAAACGACCCCATGTCTCCGTCGTTCCCGAGCCCCACCTTTGTCTGCGGGCAGTCGCATAGCGACTTGAAGTATATATATATATGAAAGCAAAAGGTACTCCACCGATCTCATGTTAAGGAACACTGCATGTCTCCTGTTGTGCCTTGGAGCTCACTTTAGAGTCTCTTTTCATGCGGCATCGCATTAGCGACCTCGACATATACTGATATGATGGAATTGACTAATGACAAGCGACCGTGATCATGTGCGACTTTCCAGCCTATTGAGCCGTCATCAGCGTCAAGTACCTCAATCCCATGATAGATCACCCGAGATTCGAACCCGCGACCTTTGGTCATTGAGTGTAACACTCTACCATCGAGTAATCTCTTTCGAAGCTGGCGGCACTCTAGCACAGCCAGCATTAACCGCCGCGTTTCATCCAGATGCTCATTACGAAGGACATGCGCACCGATTTCCATGGTGGTTACGCAGCCCCTCACGCTAACGACTGCTCAAGCGAATCCTCAGCGCGTCTTAATCCACCTCGCCGCCCAACCCTACTCACTCACATGGTGAACCGCATCAAACATCTCCGGACACTCCGTGTCCGACGCAGGGACTAAATCCAACTCCGGAATCCATGATCGATAATCTAGCCGGGACCGTGGCGTTACTCTCAGCCGAAGCCCACCTCCCTCCCAAACAAGTCAAATGTAATTGTTCTCTCCTCACCTCCCCGTCCCAAAACATGTCCCGATTTCATATGGTCCACTCCACCACCCACTCACGTATCAGCCGTTTCAGTTTGTCACCACCCGTCCCACGCGCCACTCCACTTTCTCCTCTCGTTCATTTCTGTCTGGACGACCGGTTGGTGCTACCAATCCTGAAAGATTTACGAGTAAAACTTCCATTTTCCCGAAAGATGCATTTTCTCTTTTCGTTATACCATCTTCGGATGTAAACTACCTTCTTGTTATTCGACATTATATATATATATACTGCACTGCTCAAGGCATATGACGTACTGATGACCGGGTAATCAAACCGTTAAACATCTGTATGCATGCGCTGTTCGCTGCACTCTTTAGCAATGATACCTTTGTATTATATGTGACATGTGTCCTATGATGCAACGTTCGTTTTATTGGCAGTAAGGTTGGCGGGCGGACAGAATGGGATCGAGTAAGATCCTAACCACATCAGTGAGGGTCACGCACTTGATTGCCTTCCATATATATACATATATCTCACTGTTTCCATCATCATCATCATCACCACCACCATCATAATCTTCTTCTTTGCCTGTATGGGAGTGATGACGTAAATAACAAACTTGGCCGATCTAAAGCCAGGCTTTATTCCCACTATATTACGATACCCCTCAGTGTGCCATATCTTAACGTCTTCGGTAGCTACACGATTCAAAAAGAAGCAGGGCAATCACTGGAACATGGTTTTTATCGGCCTGCCTTTTTCGGATTCGTTTCTCGAACCCATAATCAAAGACAGTGCTTCAGAAAAGGGTAATTGGGCTCAGAAGAGCGCAGCATTTATAGAGTGCAGTTGCCAGTCTACCATACGATTATGGGCGATGAGTATGGGAGCTGCCAATTAAGATAGTTACGTGGTCGTTTCGTAACTGGGTCCCACAAATAACGCATCCCTTGCATGCTCATCACGCCTATATGTGGCTGTCTCAGATAGCGGGTTGAGCAAGAATCCAAGCTGAAGAGAATTCCTGTGAGCGCATCTGAGTTTCTGTCAGGGTCCAATCAAACGACAGTCCTAAGATTCTTTTTCACACGGACTCGTAGTTATAACATGCACTGCGAAGCCACAGCAACGGCTTCCTGTGCAGAAAGTGGCTGCAGCTCTGTGCTAATGAGAGAGGTGAAAGACAACACGTGAAGCGAGCCTGAGACTGTTGAGTCAGTTTCACGCCGCCTCACCCGCCATGACGATGTTGCCTTAAGTAGAAGTTGAAACCAGGCAGAGGCGGCAACCGTCCCTTTTATGTGTGTTCTATCAGGTGAAATTGTCGACTTCTTACATGTCATAGAAAAATCAGTAGTAGCATTAACTTCGTCATGGGGATCAGGAAACAAAGTGTTTCAGTGAGCGCCACATCTTTTTTGGCCTACGGATAGGACGAGAACATGGCCAGGACTTACTAATGAGAACTACCCAAAGGCGCACTAAGGTGCGGCAAACCTGTCAGAACGATGATGTTCTCCATGTTAAACAAACTATCCGGGTCAGCGAGCATCGGAAACCTTGGGTTGCAATTCTTAATCGTCATCTCCATCTCAAGCACTCATAGTGCTGTGTCTACATACACCCTTAAAATTAGCATAGTTTGTCACAACGTACCCCACCTGAAGTGGTGCGTCATTGGGCGAGGATGACTTATAGGGCTGCCTAAACAGGACACGGGAATAGGAACCATCCACAATGCATGTGGACTTGCGGTCAACTTCGGGAAATGTAGGTTTAGGGATTAGGGTGAAGGTTAGGTTTAAAGGTCAGACCTGGAGTTAGGGGCCAGGAGTGTGCGAACGGTTAAGTTTTTGGTTGTTAACAGTAGGGTTTGGGGTGGGGCTAGGTTACGATTAAGGTTACAGTTTAGGGTTAAGCCATGGAAATGTTTACCCTTCTCGAAATTTATTGCAAGACCACCTACGTTAATTCGGTAGGGCGTTCCTATTCCCGTATCCGGTTTAGGCGCCTATACAAGTCATCCTTAGCTGTACATTTTAGAAGTAGTTATTTTTTTTCGTCTCTTTGAGATGAAGCATACAAATGCGGACTTTTTGCAGTCGCTGGACGCAGCTGGTTAGAACAATAGTTTTGGTTTACGAATTTTACGAGAGCGAAGGGAACAGCAATCGCTTCTTCTTCGGCATAATAATCTGAGATAATTGAAGTCCCAGGATCATGTCATGAGGAGCGGCTAATTGTGCACACTTGGCACAACATTTGTGCTTGTCAAGCGTCAGACTCAGAAAATTTGCACGAAGAACAGGTAAGAAATAAATATGCTATCAGAGGGGACAGTTTAAGATCCGGTTCGGTTGAGGCAGCTGTGGCGATAACACGTTTTTTGATACGCTGTCATGCATACGAAGGAAATCAATGGAGCCCACTAATACCATCAAACGTTTCAGTCGTTTTTTTTTCGGCTGCATCTTAAAGGCGTCTTCCGCTACCACATGCAAAACAAAATCCCCAAAAACCGGTGGTAGCCGAGACAACTCGGCCCTTGAAGCGTACCACTCAGGTACACAGGCCCAGGCTCACTGAAGTCATTCACACGCAACACTTTGTGGTAAGGGAACGGTGCATAAAAACAGCACTGTGCATGTGGAAGATAGACGGCTAGGATGGTGTCACGTGCTCAGTTGTATGGCATAGAAGCCGTGGAAAAACTGGGCTTCAGGATGAGGATAGAAATGCGTTTTTCCTGCCGCAAAGGCAACCTTTGGCGTCGTTTGTTGCCTCGTGATGGCGCTGGTACTATCGAAGGCCGTTGCCCCGGAACTACACGCAGCCTTATCACTGAGTTAAAAAGTACTGGAATCTACCCACAAACCTTAACTATATAGATAAGCCTTCCGCTCTGAGGGGGATCTAAGGATTTACTGGGGCCACCCTCAACGGTTGAAAGACACATTGAACCGCAAGTTGATTTTACACTATGTCAGCAGCAGCAGCAGTGGCGCGCGACACAAAACCCTCACCTTTGCGTTTTTCAGTAAAAACCGCCCACTTGTTATGCGCGATCCTGCCTTGTGAACGGCTGCAGTAGTAGCCAAGAGACTAATTACAGAGAACAGTTAAAATAATCGACCTTCCAGATAACATAGAAGTTGACATTAGCAGAGATTTTTGGTGACTGGGACACTTCTAATGGCAAACTATCGGAACTAAGCGAAAGCAAACAGTTCGCTACTGAAATTGGTCAAACCCAAATCGAGCAGTCAGCCGTTGATGGCTTTTAAAAGCCGAGCCCTCAGCCAAATTTTCGCTGATATAAAGAAAACTGGCGCCCAGATGACAAAAAGGACATTACAGCGGGTTGAGGCAACAGAAGCTCTACACACGATTTAAATGGGGTAGCCCAACAGCTTGCGATCTGAAACAAAAACTTAAAGCATTCCTGCTTCAAGTTTATCCCGGAAACCCCACATCAACCTCCCTTTTTATCCGAAGGATGAGCCTCAGCAACACCTGGAGGCTTTTCTGGCCGAGATTAGCCTGCGATAATCAGACCATCAAACTTGAGATGAATTCCCACGCCACTGGGAGGAGAGGTTAGGGGTTAGAGCTTTCAGACCTGTTTGGAGTCTGTCATCAGATAAGATAAAAATGAAAAGGTCCAAAAGTGGCTACGCTGACCTCGGTGGCCATCGAAAATCGGGGGACCGATTCGTGTTCTCGACCCTATGTACGCAAGGCCTATTGAGCGGAATGAACTCGATCGATCTGCTGACCGAGTTCTGGTCAGAGGCCCATGCCTCAAATAATCTCTCGCCGTCTAGCTCTTGGCTGATTTCGTTCTAGACTGCGTACCCGAAACAATGGATCCCTGCATCAGTCGTTTTACTTTCTCCAACTGATCGCCATTCTTCGCCGTGTTTGGCATGTCTCTCTCCTCGTCTCTGATTAAGGCGTATTAATCTGCCATTGCACTGGACGCGAACTTGACTAACTCCAGGCGGCGTCAGATAATCGAGTGCAACAATAATATGCAATTTTATAGTTCAACTGCATTACCTCTACATGTACTCTCGTAAGTGAAAACAAGGTCAAAAAGCTAGTTTGTCGATAGTGCTGCAGTAGGCGGTCAATATGACCCCCACATAGCTTGTAAGAGCCAAGTCGCCAAGGCCAGAAGAGATAAATAGGAAGTGATGACGACCAAGTTGTCCCAAAAGCCGTGAAAGTTAAGGCGGTTAGTTGATGCACAGCTAATCCAACCAGTTGTATACTTCGGGTTTAATCGCGATTCAAGAATACCCAAAAACGATTACCGAATGTAAAAATGAATAACGTATCTTAAAATGAGTCATACTTCCAAACTCATAGGGCCGCATAGTGGCAACGCGAGAGCCCCTGGTATAACAGCGTCACTCGGACGACTACAAGCAGTGTAAAGAAAAACACGAGATGGTAGTCTCCTCGCACGGAAAAGGAAGAAAAATGGTTCATGGAGTTTGGTAATAGGAGTAGGGGGCAGATGGAGTCTCCAGTAACCGGGGGCAAAGGTCGCAGCAATAAGACGCGCATAAGCCCAACTTGGACCGAAGGATATTTTACATAGGTACCCTTCCAGGAACCGTAGAAAATGCTACTACTTCCACAGCTTCTTAATCGAGACATTCTTCTCCGAATCTTTTTGCATAACCTGAAAGAAGGGAAAAAGATTGGATTAGGAAAAGCTCTCAGGGAGGATAACATAGCTGTACAAATCTTGCATACAGTAACAATCTTAGATTGAGCTGACACGTAACTCGGGGTTTAAAAGGCAACCAAACTAAAGACAATTCACGATAATCCCCTTAAACAACCCGGTAACATGAAAAAGTTGCTCAAACTGTCCAAACGGCAAGCACTGGCCGAAAGCCTAGATACTGCGAGTTTCGCTGAGATCCTGTGGCCGAGTGACGCAAACCAGAAAAGGTTAGAATATCAGTTGATAACTAGGTCTTCACAATTCGGCTACATTCAAAACTTATGAACAACCAAGTAAAAGTTCAGCCTAAATGGCAAAATGTGTCCAATCTACGACCCTGGATCTTATACGAGCATCCCTACCAACTTCTACAGAGTAAATGCGTGACGCATATTCAATGCTACCAAGTCAACCGGGCGGCACATTTTTGTTTCTGGTCATAGAAAATGGAAATGTTAAAATCGAAATACTCTGGAAAAAGATCGTGTAACTTAACACAGGCACTTCCAAAAACCAAACAAGGAAGACGAAAGAAGCAATCGAACACGAGTGTTAAGACTCGTCAAAAAGATTACCTTGGCAACAGCCATCCTCCAAAATCTTCCCAGTGTGACGTGAACACGACGCTCACGCAGGGCGTACATACCGGCCTCTGTGCAGACGCCCTTCACCTCTGCACCGCTAGCGCCCGGCATTAGTTCCGCAATTTTTCTGAGGTCAATTCCGCGAGTAAGGTTCATCTTTCGCGAGTGGATTTTTAGGATGTCTAGACGAGCTTCTTCGTTTGGCGCAGGAAATTCGATCTTTCGGTCTATCCGACCAGGCCGCAAAAGAGCCGAGTCAAGGATATCTATTCTATTGGTTGCCATGATTACCTATAATAGTTAAGTCGACATAAAAAACCCCTTTGTGGTTACCTTGATGTTTTGTTTAGGCTCAAAACCATCCAGTTGGTTCAGTAGTTCCAGCATGGTCCTCTGGACTTCACTATCACCGCCCGAGCCACTTTCCAAACGCGTTGATCCGATCGAATCAACTTCATCCATGAAAATAATAGAAGGCGCATGTTCTCGGGCCATGACGAAAAGCTCACGCACCATTCTGGCGCCTTCGCCAATAAACTTTTGAACAAGTTCGGAACCACTTTGAGGAGCGGAATTATAAGATGACAAAATATTACCTGACACGAATAAATGTACATTCTGTGTGATGGGCAACTGCTCGAGCAAGGAGAGTTTTCCCAGTTCCCGGAGGTCCATACAATAGTACACCCTTTGGTTGGGCGATCCCGAGAGCCTCAAACAACTCTGGGTGCTTTACTGGAAGTTCTATGACTTCCTTAATTTCTTTAATTTGTTTGTCAAGACCGCCTATCATCTACAGGTAGAGTCTGGTACCTTCTCCACCATCATGCGAGAGAAACTAGGGATCAACTTTGCTGGGTAGGATTTTTGTGAAGTGTGTAACTGTCATTTCGGAGGGCAACACGACAATTTGGGGTGATTGAGGAGATGTCGATATTTTTGTCGATATCAACAACAAACTTTCCCTCTGGCTGAACCTTTACAAGAACTTTCTTCTTATCCATTGGTTTGATCACCTCACCCACATAGGAGCCCTGTTCTTGCAGCAACTGGAGCTCTTCGCGCAAGAGACGAACTAAAAGGATAGAAAATTAATAGGCATGCCTACCTTTAGCATTAAGCTCGTTGCGCTGTGCTTCCAGTCGTCGCAAATTCTGCACTTTTTCTGTTACTATGTACTGTAGCTCGTCAATTTTGCTGATATAATAATCCTTGATGCCATCCCGAAATTTCCACAGGATTTCTTCGGATCTTTTTCTACTTCTTTGTAGATTTTGCGCGGGTGTCCGAGGACATCAACCGCGGTGATGTCACGGGCATAGCTTCCCACGTCCTAAGAAAAACAGAGGAGATTGGACGTAGTTCAGAGCACAAGTAACGGGGAACGGAGACCATTAAACATAGGAAAACAGATCACAGCAATGTTAACAAACCCGAAGAAGTGAAGGCAAACTCGAAATACAACACAAACTAATGTCAATATTTTTGCTTCACCGACGCTTAATTCTGGTACTCGCATGCACGATGTCGCAGTCGACGGGATAACGGAAGACAGGCTCCGACAATTAAACATATTAGAACTGAGGGAGGTCCCAATAATGAAGTAACAGATAGACTGAATGTGTCTATGTGTGCATGGAGGCGGGCAGATTACGCTTTAATCGTACAGTCGTCACTCGTAAAATCGAATGCATACGGAATGCAAGGAAGTGCATCCTGATAAGAGTTAGGTTAGTCAGGTACTGTCGTTTTGCCAAGGGTGGTTCGGATAATACAGTCGATAGATGCGAATGACACCGGCTTAAGAAACTCATCCAAATAATCATGACGATCTAAACTCTTGATACGCATAACATAATGAAAAACATTTAGTTAGAGGTGATTAACCGCCATTGGCTTTGTGAAAGGTTGTGAGTAGACGACGTGGCTCTGCGAAGACTTCCTCGAGTAGGCGGTCAAACTCATTCAGTTCACATTTAAAACATGGTGACAAATAATATAATGTCGATAATAGCTTTTCACGCCTCCAAAGCAGTACTTAGACGTGCAATTTCATCAGAGTTTAGCATGAATTAACTTCCTATACGGAAAATAATTAAAGGATGCGATGGCTTGAACGGCCTACTTAAGAACGTACACTGGTTAGTTACATATAACAATGCCTGAAGGCTGAGCACGATGTCTAGATTCAGATGATGGAACTAATGGAGGTGGCATATAGACACGCGGTTAGGGATATAACCACAGGAGATATTGAGGTATTGTAGGGAATTGCTGAAACGGCATAGGTTTGTCGAACTTGATTTTTCATAGGAAACGACGAACAGGGATAGAAGTGAAGACGACTAAGATCGAACGTGGATTGAGCTTTAGCTTCCCCTGTCTCCTCAAAGTCAGGAGGGTACTTATCGAGCGTCCGTCTTCCAAATGACGAACATGCACATTTTAAAATTCTGCAAAGTAGAAGCCGGATTTTGTTTGCCAAGTGGTAAGACCACCTGGGTTCCGATGGCACCTTATGCAGACAACAAGTAATCAGCTAGCCCGCGATACAGAAGCATACCACTGCTCCCCGAGTAATTAAAAATGATTCAAATTGCATGAGCAGCAGTAGTTTTGTCGTTTCAGATTTGGGAGTCACATAGCAGACAGTAATATTTTTAAAAAATGAACTAGTGGGAGAGGGATAGTTATAAAATCCAACATTGAAGTCCAATTAGTATGAAAAAACGACCTCTTCAACAGGTTAATTATTCCACAAACTGACAGTTAATGACGCTACGTCTACAGGAGTTCCGGTTTGAGACAAACGAACAAAGTCAGTCAAGGGTAGTTGAAGATGATAAACGAAAACCGCGAAGACCTTTAAAGCGGCAGAGTTTTTGACACGAAAGCAAGAAGATCAACAAAAAGGGTTCAGCTAGCACGGGCCCATTTGAACCTTTTTCTTGAAAAATAAGCTTGACAGAAAGGTGCATTATCCACTCTGTATATCTAAAGTGAGTCTCATGGAAAAGCTGCCTCCCTTGATCAGATTTTGGGAGGGAAGAGCTCAATGCATTTTGCCAAAAATTTTTAAATTTGCGAACCTCAAAAAGAGTTGGTTATGGATGCCTGATGACAGCAAATAGGGCAGAAAAAGGCCGCTTCAGTCTGTCACAGTCGTCATTTTTTCCACGAATTTTTCAAATTTATAGACACTCTTGGCACATACAGATGAGTCAGTTCAACGAGCACCTATTCCCGAAAAGACAAGCACGCACGATTTTTCGAAAAGGTTGCCCCTACTCAACTTTCGAAGTTTTGTTATGGACATTTCAACGAGTGCGTTGTCATTCCATAGACACGAAGGGCATTTTTGAAAGTCACAAGCTGACACTATATCATCGAATGCTTGATGATACAAATGGTGCCAATCTTGTCGAACCACTTCAAGGTGCAAAAGAATCCCGAGAAATTATAAGCAGATAAACAGTCTGAAATTCAATGGAGGGGAAAGCAGAACATACGAGTTTTCAGAGGTCGGCAAAAGGAAGCTTGATGAAATGGGAGCTTAAACGTGTTCGGTGGCGAAGTTGTGTTGTTTTGGCAACCGTTTAACCGGCAGTACAATTCAGTGCCCAAAAAGACACAGTAATCCGGCCAATTCTACACAAAAATGCTAATAAGTATTAAATTCACAGAAGAACCGTTTTAATATGGTCGAGGGGTGAATGCAACTAATGCTGGATAGATGAATCTTGGCAGACCCTAGACATCGCTGTTGGCTAAGTAGAACCATATGAATGTACAAACCAGTGGCATTTGGCGATAAACAGAAGTAACACTATAAGGCCAAATAAGATAGACATCCCTGTGCTAATTTTAACAGTATTCTTTTCCAGGTTGACTGAAGCTGACAAACAGCCCGTTGTTTATTTGTCTCTTTTATTCGCTAAAAACCAGAATTCATGGAAAAACCATGTGACCCTTTGGGATGGCCATTTGTGCTGTAAGACGCCAATGACAGACATGCATTCTGAATACAGTACTGCAGTCAGTAAATGATAAAAAGTGTGGAAGCTGCCATCAGAGACCCTCTCATCGACCGCCACGAGGAAATCTCGTTAAGGATACCGGCAACAGTAACAATCACAGGCTACAGACGGTCTTTGGACTACCAAGTTCATAACCACAGGAGACGACCGGGAGTACTCATCAAGCGTCCGATATAATAAAGAGGCAATTAGATGGGATATTAAGGAATTAAAACCCTGACTTTTGTGAAGACGAGACAGTTGCTCTGTTGGACTGATTAAGGGTTAGATTCCGTACTAAATAAAAAGTTCGAGCATAAAAGTGTGCGCGTGGCATCAAAAAATACTAACACTGACTGATCAACAACACTGTTGCATTCGGAGGTTAAATTGATTAAAAAGCTCTGGTTACCCACCCTTGAGCTTAGAACTGCATTACCACCGCTAAGTCACGGTTTTTGCGCTAGAGGGAAGTAAATCCTATTGGGTCGTTTACCAAAAGCAATTTATAGATGGGTAAAACCTCGGAGGACACTAGAATTTAATCTATCATTCAGTGAGGCCCGATGAAAACCGCTTTTGTGGAGTGGCTGACTCAACTTTGTGAAAACAACTAATGCCAAAACTCAACTTATTGACCCGTTCTGCACCGAAAGTACATCACGAACAATTTTTAGGCGAACGACAAAACTCCGTTCGCCGAACAAATTTACGAAGACTATGAACACCAGCCAGTATCACTTGGGATAAGACGTAATAATGAGCCTCCTATTCCGGTTGTCAGACTTTAAACATGCTGTTTGCTAAACTACTTCCATCGAAAACGAATAGAAAACACAATAAACAAGCTTGCGGATTCGGAAGCAGGGCCTAATAACTAATAATTGTTAAGTTGCAAGCAGGCACAAACAAATAAAAGCAAGTGGCATAACACGTCAAATGAGCGCCTCAATACAAAATCCAGAACATAAAAATTGCAATATACAACGACTGATCTTCATTCCCTGATAACCTTTAATTAGTACATGACTAGCCCAGTAATAGAAAATCATATTTGCCTGCCTGTGTGACGCTAGGCACCTGAATGGCCCTTAACACCAGGACGGAGGAGGACATGCAAAGGAGCATGGACCTCTCCGCCGCAGGCAGCGCCGATTTTTGGATTAACAATCAATACAGCCAAAACGGTGTTCATTCACCAACCGACACTCAGCGCGGAATATAATGTTCCCCGAATCAATGTCAGCGGTGCTCAACTCGAAAAATGTGGAAACCTTTGCTTATCTGGGAAGCACGCTGTCATGCAACACGAGAACCGACGACAAGGTGGCTCAACAGATCTCCAAAGCCAGTCAGGCCTTCGGCCAGCTACAGGAATCCGTGTGGAATCGCCACGGTATTCACCTGAACACCAAAACCGAAGATGTACAAGGCCATCGTCTTGACGACACTCCTTTACGGAGCGGAGACCTGGACCGTCTACGCGAACCAAGACAGGAAGCTGAATCACTCCGATCTCAGCTACCACTGCAGAATACTGAAGCTGAGATGGCAAGACAGGATCCCAGACACGAAAGTCCTGGAGCGGACCGGAATCATCAGCATCCACGCCATGCTGAGGCAAGTGCAACTGCGATGGAGCGGCCAACTGATAAGAATGGACGACGTGCGACTACCCAAACGACTTTTTCTACAGAGATGCTGCTACGGGTGCTCGCCGATAGGAGGATCAACATTTATGCTACAAGGACACTTTTGAGGAAATTCCTGAAGCAACTGCAAATCAACCCGGCGACCTGGGAGGACCTCGCCCAGGACAGACCAGCATGGAGAAGATCGGGAAAGACTGGTGTAGCAATATACGAAGCCAACCAGATCGCTGTTACTAAGGCCAAAAGGGCGGCTCGCAAGTCACAAGCACCCCGGATTAACACCCCATTACCCAAGCCCCTGCCAACGAACATTCGCGCGCGAATCGGCCTGGCAGGACATCTTCGAGCTCAATTCAACAACGATCCCACAACATAAATTTCTGCCACACCTGCCTCCGACCCCACCACGACGATAACCCCCCAACAACTGATAACCACTTCATCTATGCCCCACCGCCCAAAATCACCGACACCATCCTCACTCCCCCACCTGTTGTACTGATCACGGCGACGAACACCGCTTGCCAACTCCCGCCACCTCCGACTAACTGCCACCTGCTACCACCACCGCCCCCAGTACCATCCATTGAAACTCAGCACCAACCTGTCCTCATTGCGATCGCACATTCACCTTACACATTAGCCTGGTCGGGCACTTGCGAATCCATCACACAAAGCAGAGACCGCCACCTCCAATGCCCTCACTGCCCCCGCGCATTCACTCACCGCATGAGCCTACTTTGTCACATGCGCATCCACGAAAAGCAGAATCCATCGCGATGCCAACCGTCATACGCACCCATCCACTGACTTCACATAGTCGTCCCATAGGCGCGACTAGATCGTACCAGCAGCAGATCCCCCAGACTCAGCACCTTCCGACCTATCTTGTCCTCATTGTCACCCGCACAAGCACATCACGTATTGGATTTTGTCGGTCACTCGTGAATCCATCGCACAGAGAGATCGGCGAACCGGTGCCAGGAGCACCAACAAATACCTACCGCACCCCAAATCAGCTGTCCGCACTGCCCGCGGCCAATTCACGCGCCGCAGGCCTATAAGAGCCACATGCGTCCCCATGAAAACCTGCAATGGTAGAACATCACAGGCTATGCCAAAACACTATCTGAGTTCTTCTCATCAGCCTATGCACCTGACGGGGCGATCAAGCTCGTGGGTTGGAAAAAGGTTGCCAACTATCAACTACGCGCACCTCACCAATCAGTCCAATGTGGGTTGTGTGGAGTGGTTGACTGATGGTCTGAGAGTCAGACTGCGATGGCTCCTTCTACGTGACCTATGGCTATGTCACACATGCGAGACGTGGGCCGTTCAACTCTGTAGTGTGAAATCACAGCTTGTGTTGCGTGTATTTGGGGGCCAGTTCGTGTAGCGTAGATCACGTAGCTGAGGTCATCAAAAGCAGTGCGCATTTCCGCATCAGACAACTGACACGGCTCGGACGGTGGTCTGATTGTGGGGGTGCGGGAGAAGTGACGGTCGACGGCTCAGCGCATTTTTCCTCACTATAAACAATGTGAGGCGCTTAGAAAACTCTCAAGGTGCGCTAAAGCCGTGGCTCGGAAGGTTGACAACTGACGGGATAACTACGACCGGGTGGTCGCCCAGTGTGTGCTTTGTCTGGATTGCCTGACTGGTAGACTGAGTGAGACTGCAATAGCTCCTTCTTAATGCATGGCCTCTATGGCACTCCCAGTCCGTGAGATCCGAGCCAGGTGTGGTAGCATGCCATGAGCGGCTCCGGCCGCGCCAGCCACCTGTGCCCTCGCCACCTCAGTCTTCGAGACTCTGTCATGACACCAGGCTCACTTGGGGGGGGTAAAGGAGTGCGGTAGCTGCAGCGCAAGGCTAATATCCCTTAAAACGTATCCATCGGGTAATTCCCGTCTCCACCACCCTTCTGGAGACGCGTTTGTCATCGAACTGAGTCAAACTGTATTGTGTTTCGTATTATTGCATGCTCCCCTAAACATGCTTACGCATAGTAGGAAGTGGACCAACGCAGGGGGCTTATCGAGTTATGGCGGTCTTGTTGTATTTGGGATGAGTTTCCATAACAAATGTGCCGAAAATGGGATTGCCCGTGCCAAACATGGTCACGCGTGGGTGCCGGTTGCCAGACCACTCATATATATGGTGAGATTGTATTAACGTGCGGAAGCTGGCGCAGGGCTACTATCATTCAAAACTTATCGACGCGCAAGTCACCGTCCTTGCTAACCATTATGTGGATCATATGGCGGATCCTCGGAATACCACGGTCAAAATGACGTGTGTGTGTGTCTTGGATTTCCCTACTGTATGTCTTCCAAAAAGCCCCAACCGGCATGTTTCAGACTGCAGGGGTACCGCTGGATATAAACTCACATTAGATGGGAAATTATATAAAAAGGATAGCAAAGAACGGAGACCATATTGGTAGGGAAGCAATGAGACTCAGTCTCGACAGATATTGCGCTGATCACGAGACAGGCAGAGTTCGAGAAAGGAGAAAGGAGAAGATACCGTCGCCGGAACAAGATGTATATTGGCCTGACCTTTCGGATCTCCACTTGAACCATAATCAGAGACGAAGCAGATAAGCATGATAGATGCACAGGTATGCAGTATTTATATTATCGTATTGGTCACGTGATCACAGTCGTCTTACAATTAACAGGCTTCAAGGAAGCAGTTCGAAGAGGAAGATGCGTTGCGGGTAAGATGTTTATTGACATGACGTTGTGGATTCACCTCGAACCGATTATCAGATACATTCATCGAAAGGCAAATAGAAATACAAGACGTTGTTTCTAGGCGGCGCATAGCTACAATAATTAGTGGCACTCGAGTTTATGGGTCATAGCTTGTCGTGCGAGTCGTAAACCGACATGAATTCA